>OX104024.1:23162794-23256529 GCA_944470205.2 Schistosoma margrebowiei
GAGTGAATCCTAGCAGATCATCACTCCCTGTAGAGATTGACATGTTGTCCAAGGCACGAATAACAAGGTCCATTATGTATTTTCTAGTCCACCGGTTGCTATGTCTAAATAAGTTTACAAACCTTATAGAGACAAAGAAACACACATATCTCCATGAATCAGATCTTTAGAATGTGCATACAAAATATGACCACAGGGCAGCATGAAGTTATTGAAATGCTTGTAGTGGCATTGGACCATAACCACACAATCCTCAAAGCTGAATACGAGATTACTCAGAAAATAGATATTCAATATTTAACGCGAAGAAATACCTAACGATGGAGAAGGCGCGACTAATGAATTGAATGGACTAGAGTTGATCGAACGGCATGGCTCGGCCATGCAGGCGTGGTCTCTGCTGAATGTTACCTTATATCTTCTATTCATATTAAATATATTGTTCTTTCTCTAGCCTAACCTTGTTCTACATCATGTATTGGTAATTGATACGATACAGTGAGTTGGTGTAGTCGATGGTGTGACTTCCACGTAAGATCTTATAGATTAGGCAGTCATATCATGACAAATCTACAAATTTAGGATTAGGTCTATTATTAGAGCAGTACTAATAGCATAGTAGACCATAAATTCTACATGCTCACAAGCACATCGTGCACGTGAAGCATCAACAACATACATCATGCCCTTGTCGTAGCACCGGATGTATTCTCATTCTATAAATTCGTGTCTCATTGTCCGAACACGTTTATAATTTACAGCTACAATTTTAGCTGCAAAAGATGTGAACTCACTTAGAAGAGTTTGAAATGACATTGGAATCTGGAATTATTGATACATTTAAATGTATTTCTTACCTAAAGAATTGGAAAACGTTGAAGGTCCTTTACAGCGTCATATGGACGCAAACGAATGTCAATGTCTGTTTTGCTTCACATTTTTCAGAACGTCAATAACAGAGAATCACCTCTTTTGAGACATTCTTTTAGGTGTTTATGAGCACTTTCCACACGGTTGTTTGTGTGGTTGCCCAGGCTTAATACATGTTGCCGGTAACAGCGACTCCACATTGACTTCCGGACAATCCAATAATCTTTTATATAATCATACGCCCGTGGGAAATGCGTCCTCAGATGTTCGTACTTCCGAGCACATCTGAATATAGTGCGTTATGAAAAGGGAAGCTCACATATCAGACCGTTTAATCTTCACAAGCTGTTCTAAACATCTGGATTTCGGAACTACAGAAAATAATTTGTACAGCTAACACATACCTACATGAAAAATGCTCTCAAGACACGGAATGAACAAAGTATTATGTTAGAATGACTGTGCATAGACTGCACAGCTGAAATTTCGGTCGCTGCCGAATCCATAATGAAAGTGCGTGTATCATTAAGTACAGCACATTATCTCTTTAAAGCATTCCATTAGTTTTTCGACATCTTCGCGTTGTTCTTGACTGCAAAGAGCATACATAACAGAGTGCTCTGGTTCAAGACTATCAGTCACCACTAGCTGGAACGGTGGAAAACTTTCAGATAAATTTATTACTAATCGTTACTTACCCAACTTTGTTGGTCTGATGAGTCGAATCAATACATATTACCTCCAGGAACGCGTGTTAAACGTCTATTTGCTCCCTGCGACTAAAGCAAATCATAGATATGTTCCCATTTTTTTTGAATACTTTTACTTCAGTGTTCGCTTGAACACGCTGTAAGATATCATTGATATTTTTAGTGTCTAAACTCAACTAATTACAATGTGAGTTCAACAACCTGGGTATAACTGTGAACGCATTTTGGCGATATCGTCCTTGGTAAGCTGTTTATGGAACTTTCAAGAAACCATATCCCGTAAGCTACGAGTTGGTGTAGAAACGTTCTTAAATACAAGCGTTCACTTGACGTCACCTGTGCAAGGATGGTTGTTTTAATAGAGGTGACTTTCAGCTCACCATTTACTGCCCAGACCCAAAATTCAGATTGACAATGGCAATATTTCGACCTGAAGGATAAATTCATTTGAAGTAAGGCATAAGTAGATGACCGACGTCGTCTCCTTTGTCTAGGTTGTGTTGGCGAGTTAGAAGTCGTACGCTCTTCAGAAGAATGATGATTACTATCATCATCTACATCCTGAACGCAAGCATCTGGCTTTGACGAATTGCGTTTACGTCTATATGTCTTCAGTCTTCAGTAATAAGGATAGGAGGTCTGTCGACCTATATTAATCCTTGCAGTTTGTAATACTGTGGAGGTCCAATCTCGTTTTAAATATATTAACAGATGGTGCTGATATTACGTGTTCCGGTAGAGAATTCCAGTAATTCACTACTCGGTGCGAGAAACGGAACTCCAGACGTAAACGGTTTGATCTCGGGTTTTGAACTTTCTTCGAATGTCCTCTCAAATGATTGGTTCTAGATGGGAGCAAAAGATAAGACATGTTAATACCAAGGTCATTGTTCAGTATACGATAGGCCAATATTAGATCACCCCTTATTCTACGGTAAGATAACGGAAATAAGTTAAGGTGTCTCAGTCTGTCTTCATAAGATAGGCCAGACAGACCTTGTACCATCTTAGTAGCTCGTCGTTGGACTCTTTCTAGCATATCTGCTTCATATTTGAAACAAGGACATGCTGCTTGAATCCCGTATTCTAAATGTGGTCGCACATCAATCGGGTATAGTAATCTAAACATTTCATCATCTAAATACTGGAAAGACCTACGAATTGACCATAATACCCTATAGCCTTTCGCAGCAGCAGCCTTACAGTGACTAGTCGTTTTGAGATCATTGCTTAATATGACTCCTAAATCTTTATAGTTTCTTACTTTTGGTAGCACGAATCCACGTAGTGTGTAGTCATACGATTCATCAGAGTTATTTAACTGCATCACTACACTCTTATTAGGATGTACTTCTAGTGACCACCTATCTAACCATGCCACCAATGAGCTAAGATCGTCCTGTAATACTATCCTATCCGACATACTATGTATGGGTCTCCAAATCTCTATGTCATCAGCGAAGAGTAGAACGGGTGATTTTGCTACAGTTGGCAATTCATTTACATAAAGTAAAAAGAGAAGAGGACCCAGGATTGTGCCTTGGGGAACCACACTTTTACAGGTACTCACGAGAAGAGAGTCCCATTAACACTTACCCTTTGTCTTCTGTCATGGAGAAAGTTACTTATCCAATCGACGACTGTATAATGGATTCCAAAACGTTTCAGTTTGAATTTAAGACCAGAGTGGGAAACCTTATCAAAGGCTTTACTTAGATCTATGAAAATCACATCCACAGGAGCATTCCGATCCTTTGCCACAGCCCAATCTTCTCGTACAAAGAGAAGATTTGTCAAGCAAGATAGGCCTTTCCGAAAACCATGTTGTTCCCTGGAGAAAAGATTTTGCCCTTCAACATAGTTTATAACAGCTATCCGAATGATTTTCTCCATCAGTCTTGCAACTGCACTAGTTAAGCTAACGGGTCTATAGTTACTAACTAAATCCCTACCCCCAGCCTTATACACCGGACTTATTATGGCGTCTTTCCAGTCTCTAGGAAGTCTGGACTGTCTCAGAGACATGTCGAATAGTATCGCTAATAGTTCAACAATTTCATCTGATATGGCTTTCATAATCCTAGGATGAATATCGTCAGGACCACTGGACTTATCAGGTTTGAGATGATGGAGTAGCCTTAAGACATTATCTTTCTCAATGACTACAAGATCCATCAGCGAGCCGTCACGGTCGCGACGAATCATTGGTCGTTCCTCATTACCGATAGAAAACACTTTACTAAAGTATTCCGATAAAGCTTCAGCTTTTTCGGCATCATTCTCTGCTAACATTAACGGATTTTCTCGTACCAAAAGTGATGGAATTCCGTCACTTCTCTTAGTTTGCCTTTTTATATACGAGAATAACCGTTTCGGACTATATCTAGAATCCCTAACCAATTGTTTTTCGTATGATAGTCTAGTCTTACTTATTAACGCTTTACAGGCATTCCTAATCTTACAATAACTGGATCTGTATTGTTCTAAGCCAGTAGAGATGAACATATCCCAGTGATTCTTCCTTTTTCTAAGGAGTTTCCTGACCGTCTTAGTTATCCATGGTGGACTACTATTCGGTCTTCGCGGTACCAGGTATGGTATGAACGGGGACGTCATTAGTCTAGATTTACCTTTAAATACAGACCATGCTTCTTCAACTGATATGCTAGTATCTACTAACCAATCTGTCTTAGCAGCATATTCCTGAATGGCTGATATGTCAGCTTTCCATACATTTGGGCGAGGTGTAACCTGATCGTACAACATGTCCCTACTTCGAAACGTGAATGACAAAACAGCGTGGTCGCTGTTCGCTAACGGCGGGAGAATATTTAAGTCGAAAATATCCTTAGTCTCATGAGTGATTACCAAATCCAGCAGAGAAGAACCCTGGTTAACACCAAAACGTGTGGGTTGGGATACATGCTGTACTAGTGCATGCTCCATTATTGTTATCAGGAACTTACTATCAAAGGAGTTTATAGATCCTGCTGTGGTCATATCAGTCCAACTAATATCAGGTGCGTTAAAGTCTCCTATTATCAAACATCTGGTATTTTCACTCCAAAGATGAATGTGCTCTGAAACAAAGTCACCAGCTAAGAAGATTGGGCTCTGATAGATGACACCTAGCATAAATGTACTACATCCTATAGCCAACTTACAGCTAATGACTTCACAAGTGCCGCTATCATGGGATTCGCTAGTAAAGGAGCGGATATTTATATTATTGGCTATGTATAACAGGACGCCGCCTCCTTTCCTACATCTATGTCTATCACTCCTGATGCAATGGTATCCGGATAATTCTGGAGTAATGTCTAAGTCATCGACTAACCAAGTTTCTGTCACTGCTACTATGAGTGGCTATAACCTGTCCACTAGTGCTTCTAGTTCATAGAACTTATTTCGTAGACTTCGAGCGTTGGCATATAAAACTCCTAAGTAGAACAGCCTATCCACACAGGCCTTGGTAGCATTCGCTTCCAAGACCTGACTATCCGAAAACCCACTAGCCGGAAATTTTCCTCGCCGTTTTGCCGACGGGTTTCAAGTTTAGCAAATGCTTTCTTCCTTTTTATTCGATCTTCGAGAGATATTTCAGGTCTAACTCGGATGTCAGAATTGTCGTGACAACGAGCGCTACTTAACAAGAGATCCCGTTGCTTCTCCGATCCTAGGATTACCTTAAGGAGTCTGCATGGACGGGGTTCAACATTGTCCTCAGTCCTCTTGCCTATTCTTACCAACTTTTTAACCTGAACTCCTTTGGAGTTATCTGGTAAAATACTACGAATGTATTCTCCTAGCTTTTCTAAGTCATGCGCGTGTCTAATTTTCGGATCAGGGTCATTTGACTCCCGCAAATTGCTCACAATAATATTCGATGTTATTAGATTTTTCTTCCCAGTTACGCCAGGATGGGTTTCACTCTTATGATCAGATCTTGGTAGTGCAATTTGTGGCTCACAATTTGAGTCCACGAGTGAGTTACTAACTACCTGTGTACTGCTTACAGCTTTTTTCTTTTCATTTCGTTTCCTACATACCGTAGTCCATTTTTCATCCCTCGTAACACTGGGACTATTTGGAACGTTGACTGTTTTATCCAGATCTTCGGTTCCCACTAAAGGTGCATGATTAACAATGTCAGTACTAGGTGGTACTACTCCCCCTGTTAATATCAACGGAGATTTCACTTTTACGTCGCTCAGAGTCGGTTGTTTGAGGCGTTGCGTAACAACACTGACACATTCGTCACTGTCAGTGCCCGTGTTGTCGGCGCATATGCCATCATTCTTCTTACAGGCCAAAGCCAATAGGCTCATAGCCTCCTGTATTAGCAATGCCTTGTTGGCCAGCAAAACATGCCAAGCCAATGTGAGTTAGGCTTCGAACATCTTTTATATGCAGTGAGACTTAAACGGGTGCACATTTTGTGGAACCATTTATTGCATTCGTCACACTGCACTCCATCCTCCACAGGGAACAAGCAGTTTGGTTGTCCACATTTGTGGGTACTACCAACTATTTTAGTTTGATCAAGGTGTAACCCACAATATGATCACAGTATGAACCACAAGACAAACTCTAGCAAGATGTCAAACCTTAACTAAAGTACTTTGATACAGACCAAGAATGCTTCCGAGTGTAATAAATACACAAAAGCCAAAAAAACTCAGTGAAATATCACCTTAACTGGAGTAGATTCAATTAAAGTTTAAATCGTAGTTTTGATACGTAATTTACGATCAAAACAGTTTACTAATTTAACGAAAAACAATACCACTGTCCTTTTTAGATAGCGCGCGTCAGTGTACAGACATACGCGCGCTATTCGAACGGGAAGTTTAGTACTAACGTGATTTGCATTTATCAAACTTTTGCTGTGTTCTTACGAAACAAAAGTACCATTTCAGTTCTAAAGAATCTATCCTGAGCTATACGTTCGGTAGATTACTATCTTTTTTTTAGTTTCACCATATTTAATAGTTACCTGTGGTTTTGCATCAGTTTACTATTGTTTTTGTTTTTCACGTATAGACTAGTTTCAGTTTATAACACTCGTTTTATCCATTCTTGTCCGTTTTCAGTGTGCTTTTTAGTGTTTTTTTAAAGGTCTTAGGCTCTTGCAAGCATCTATAACATAGTTCACTTCAACATAGTCATGAAAAAATCATGCAAACGTCCGGGATGCCGTTTTGCTGTTGCAACTGGCATGCAGTGCGACAATTGCAAAGGTTGGTTCCACGAAGCATGCACAGATCTGACATCAACTGCTTACAACAGACTCAGCAAGTCAGACCAAAAAGGGGTATGTGTCACGTGCAGCACGGATGCTGTAGTTTTGCTGAGTAACATCATTGTCCTACTGACAAGTCTTCGGGACAAGTTGTCAGTTAACTTGGACAACGACAGTTAGAAAACCGGTAGACAAACAAGAGCGTGCGACGGATACAAAAACAGGGATGTCGATAGGTATACCATCGATGGAACATCCATCAACACTAATGATGACGTGTCGAGGCTCAGCACCATCATTACGTCGAAGGTGTTAGACTCCCTAAGCAAACTCGGGTCTCCCAGCTCAGGGTCCCTGACCTCAACAGTGGTTCCCAAAATCCCTGTAGGTGATTCGACCCAAGTTAGGAAAGCCCAAAAGAACCAGGCATCACCGCCTAAGCCGAGCAACCCAAGTGCTGCTGTACAGAAATTAACTGGTGATTTGGTCGCACAGTCTACTCCTAAGACTGTTCGTCCGGTCAAAAAAGAGCCCAAGCCTCATAAACGCACACTGACCTCCAAACACCAAGTCATTAAACATGAATCCGCCGTGAAACCTACTAAATTAACAACAGTTCGTGACGACTCTCTCATTATCATGAACCTCGTTGATAATCCTGACCTTGCTCTCAGTCTGCAGGACAAAAACGACAGGATGCTCTGGGGTGAATTGAACAAGAAGCTAGAACTTCCTAGAATAGAGCCTTTGATGGTCACCCGGCTCTCTAGAGGAAAGGACTCTAAGCATCTAAATCACCCAAGGCTTCTCCGAGTAACACTTAAGAATGCTACCGATGTAGAGGACGTCTTACTAGCAAGTCACTTGCTGAAATCAGATGGTAACGTAAGAATATTGCCCGATATACCCTACTCTGAGCGCAATATCATACGAAACATCCCTAGAGAATCTCGTGAGAAGTTTTTCCGCGGAAGAAACATAATTGTGCAAGGTATATCGGAGAATGCAGACCCTACTCAATCAAATTCTGATATCAGGGAATGGAAATTCATCAAACAGTCCTTGAGGCTCAAACACATACTGACTCGGCATGTGACGAGATTAGCCAAGAAGGACGGTGATCTTAGACCCCGTCTAATGAAGATAACCTTCCCATCTTCCCACATGGCGGCTGCAGTTCTGGAAGTATTTTGTGCCAACAGACGTCAATTGCCACCTGGAATCTACATGCACACGGACAGGCCATATGAAGACAGGACCAAGCACAAAGGCAAGTTGGAGCTGACCATTCCACTTGTGGATTGTCTAAACGATAAAAAAACGTGTAAAGGACAGGGCCTACCACCTCGGTAAATCTCACATAGGTGGGCTACCTGTTCATTCACATAAGGTTCATACAGAAAAACAGGACGAAGCTCACGCGTTCCAAATTGAAAGCATAAACTGCTTATATATGAACGCCTCGAGTCTACCAAACAAACTGGATGAATTACGTGAACTTTGCAACGCTAATAAAGCCCACCTGATAGGAATATCTGAAACCTGGATATCTTCTCAGTTCTCGGACCATGAGTTAGCATTACCAGGGATGACTTTGTTCCGCAACGACAGAACAACAGGAATTGGGGGCGGAGTAGCCATATACATAAGCTCTTGCTTGCAGGTGCACCAAGTTCACAGCCTCGAGTTTAACAATCTTGAGGAATCCACATGGTGCTCTGTAAGATTGTCTAGCACTTCGAGGTGTCTAGTCGGTGTCATTTACAGGAAGCCAACTGCTGACATCGAGTAAGATAGTCGTATGCTGGATGGACTATCCCGCTCTACCCGTCTCGGTTTCACACATATGCTGATTCTAGGGGACTTTAATCTTCCTAGAGTCAACTTCGTGGAACACACGTATACTGGAGGCGACAACTCAATTGAAGCTCGGTTCTTCAACCTCGTCGATGACTTGGGCTTATATGAAAAAGGGAGGTCGGCAACTCGTTGGAGAAACAGTCAGACACCATCGCGGTTAGACTGTGTATTCACAAACGAAGAATTCCTAGTTGATAACCTCTCAATCCAGGCTCCTCTGGGAAAGAGCGATCATGCCGTCATAGCCTTCAGTTTTGTCACCAAAACTAAGCTAAGGTATCCCAACAATAATTTGCGTTGGAATTTTAAACGGCTGAATGTGCCAGCTCTACATGACTATCTACAACAGGTGGTTTGGGATGTTCACCCCCAACTCGATGTGGATGGTCATTGGAACTTCTTACTGCACACGCTCTTATGTGCTACAAACCATTCAGTTCCTCAAACGGTTCCCAAAAGCTGTAAGCCACCTACAATAATCAAGAACCGAACCCTTCGCCTGCTAAGCCGTAAAAAACCCTGTTGGGCGGAATACAAACGAACTGACAACGACGGAGCGTATAGGCAGTTCAAACATATCAGGAACATATGCACGAAGGCTATAAGAGAAGATAGGCCTCAGTACCAGACAAAGCTTATGGACAAATTCGCCCCTAATCTTAAAAGCTTATTCCGTTATGCAGCCTCTCTTCGTCAAGCCAAAACGGAAGTTTGGCTGCAATTAAACGCAACTCAATTTCGTAAATGTGCCCTTCAGCTTAGCAACCAATCAGAATGTGGCGGGAATTATTATGTCAGCCATCTTTGTACGTAATGGTGGCCGGGTTTCTTCGTTCTGTGCTTCTTTTAGCTATTTCTTTTGTGTAGCTACGTAATTAATGTTTCAATGTGCTAAGATGCCGCAGTTAGTGTGATGTTCTACATGGTGGTGTGAAATTTACTTCGAATCAGCATTGTTTTTTGGGTTTTTGCTGCTTCTACTGTAGTCAATGTATTTCTTCAGTCAAGCTGGTTAGTCTTATGTTTCAAAATGGAAATCAGTTTTGTTTTGATTTGTTTTCTAGATATCCAAAGCCGAAGTTCGTTTTTTCTTAGCTGAAATAACTGTTGCTGCCTCCCGTGACTAACTGTCCGCATGTTCGTTCCTTTATGATGTTATCGGCAAAATGAAAGGAAACAATTTCCAGTTTTTAATTTTCTTCAGTATTGCGGACAACTATATCCCACCAATGAGTCAAACTAATACTTAGTGCCTAGCAGTAGGGGATGTCAGTATTGTTTTCGAAAGTATCCAGGCTTCCGACAACCACAGATGCTATCAATATATTGCAGAGGGTTTGTTATGAAAAAATATGCCACATAGCAGTAATTGAGGGGTTGTACGCATTACGTAGTGCGTTAAAGCATGCTTAACACTGAGAAGCCGGAAATCTATCGATGTGTAGTGTATGTTTGGTGTTCTGGCCACAAAAGGAAGCCGAAGGGTCATGATCAGGGAGTAAAAAGGTAACTAACTGTTATTAAGCTCAGCTTTTTATAGACCATAATTCACCACTCGCAAATTTGTTATTTTTACGGTATGATGTCAACCGTTATCTAATATGTTCACCTTTACGATGAAAAGTACCTGCAAATTCTCACCTTCATATTCGAATTAATTTGTGACAACTGTCTTCCAGTTTGAGTGCTTCGTACGCCCTGGGAGACTAGATTCCTACATTATTCACAGTTCCAGTATAACTTTCTCACGCAGTAAGTTCAAAGTAAACACTAGTCTTTCTAAATAAGCATGTTAAGCTAATATCCGTATTCTCTATTTCAGTTGATCGATGAAGACATGTACCACGTGCATCTGCTGTATATTGTTATTTTACTCCAATTCTTACTGTTATATCTTCTGAAAAATAAAATTGCTATATGCAGCAAATACAGACTTATTGTTTTGATGGTGGTAGGGGGGTTCATGGGTTTTTTAGCAGGACTGTAGTAATATTCTCACTAAAGAGCTAAGTGAGTGCGTAGACAAATGTAAAGTACCATACAGGGTGCTTTTGAATTACTCGTGTTCCATTAGTGTCGGTAGAAGCATTACTTGCTTATCATATGACATTTGAATAAGGAGCTATGAGATTAGATGCAGGGACGGTTAGGATGTGTAACGCGTGTCCATCCATCAGTTTTCCTGTCAACTCATGGTGGCTAGAATAAGTTGTGAGAGGACCCGAGCCTGTAGGTTCCCCAAGAAAGTGACGGAGATATGCACCAAATCACCTTATGAAGAGCACCTCCAATCACTTAACCTCTACTCATTAAAGTATAGACGTCTTAGAGGTGACCTATTTACTTACAGGATCCTTAACACTTCTGGACATCCTCTTAAACACCTACTTAAGCTTAGTTCGAATAATTACCTAAGAGGTAACACCCAGAAACTGGAAACTCAACATAGCAAGACGGAATGTTGACACAACTTCTACTCCTTAAGAGTTGTCGAATGCTGGAATTCGCTGCCCGCCGAACTAGTCCAAGCGACTTCCCAGGAGTCATTTGGGAGGCGACTGGATCTTTTATTGTTAACATACCTAGGTTCCTGCTTGGAGGTTTCGGTGATCCCCTGCTAATAGACACGGAAGCCTGAACACATGAATTAGGTGATGAGAGGCTCGATTATCACAAGTTTCTCTCAACGATTAAGTAGATAAAACAAAGTAGCATTAGGTTCAAAAATTTATTCGAGAACTTTCATTAAGAATCGAATATGAAACAAAGGTTTAAACCAAGTTCCAGTCTAAAGTTGCATTTGTAATGTTAAGCTGCAGTTTTTGTTGTTTTTTCCAAACGAAAGGGTAAAAGAAGTAACTCAAAAGGTACTGGAAGTGGTTGTGAGATTAAAATGGACATCCAACATCTTTTTTATAATCTGCTGTTAGTTGGGTCTCCCGTAAACAGTTCTATAGGGCCATAGTTCTAAGGGCGAAACAGTTCTTAAGATCTGTGAAGACTCAGTCCTGTTGCATTCTAAATGAGAAAACAGTAATGAATTTAGTCAGAAATGTGGAACAGATAAATAACTAAATTACATGTTTTTTAGCAAAGAATTTATGCAGTTGTGATTTACCTTTAGTTCATGAATATTAGGTCAGGTCAGCTATTTATTGTGCAAAGCATAACATGGACTTAATACCGTATCTCAATGCTTTTATTATTTTGCTCTCATTTAAGTATTACCATGTATCTGCATCTAGTTTAACAGGGAGAAAAACAAGCAGAGTTAGTGTTTGATGAACTAAAAGTCCCAGTTGTCAAAAAGATTCTTAACATTTGTCCACAGCCAACTGCATTTAATTGAGATACAGAGCAGCCATCTTCTAAGACTGTATACTGCTCTTCTGCGGGCAAATAAAAGCTCACACACTTAGCTATCCTGCTGCCGATGTTATTGCTGGGGAAATTGTTTAATGACAGTGATCATGAAATATGGTCAGTGATAGATGTACAATCTAGAAATAAACACTAAACAAACTTATCGCTATCTTATAATGTATGACAGCAACAGTACCAAAATCACTTTTTTCCTATTTTTAATCAGACTGATTTGAATCAGTATACTCATCAGAAACAGGCAACTCTACTTACTAGACTGATCTGTTTCGTTACAGACTTCAAGCACTATACTTAAGTATACCATAATTCTTTCAACTAAACTGAATTATACGACAACCAAGAATACTAAACTAAGCAAGTGTCATAGTTATTGTCTCATTTGCACAGGCATATTGCTTAAAGTAGTTAAATGGACATAATTAAGACGATAAAACAAAAACACGAAATATAGTCCAATTGAACTTACCGAACGGAAGACAAAGAATATATATATTGCTTTCCGACTGAAAACAACAGGCAGTTGTTCATAAAAACATAGTTTATAATACAATAAACCTTTCTACAGTAAAATCATGCACTGACAGTCTATCTGGAAACAGTCAACTATGTGAATAAACTCACTATGACTTGAGATATCATCCCAGCATGCAATGGACGTGCAGTGTAACGCAGTCGAACGTGGCGAATAAAAATATAAAAAAAGATCAAAATTAGCTATATAATCTAGTTATTTAATTAAAAATACATTATGAAATGACAAAATCTGTGGTTACTTGAACGCACAGATGACCGGTACATTAAGTTTACATGGTTGCGTTGCGGATAAGATCACCCCGGAAGTTTCTCAACTGCTAGGTCTTAACGGCCCAACCAACAACGATGGTGACGCCGCTAACCTTCTGGCGGCACATTACTCTCAAACATTTCAGCCGGCTGACATCAACTCTATTGACGACAGTTTCACCTGTAATTCCACAGGGCTTTCCGAAGTGGACCTAAGCGCTGACTTGGTGTTCCGGAAACTGCAGCACTTAAGACTAGATACTTCTCCTGGCCCGGATATGGTTCATTCTGCCATACTGAGGGAGGCAGCCTTAATCCTGGTAACGCCGCTTAGCGTGATGTTTTCACACTCGCTAAGCCAAGGCAAACTACCGGAAAATTGGAAGTTGGCTCACATCACACCAATTTTCAAAGGGGGTCGACGCAATGAACCTTCAACTTATCGGCCGGTGGCTCTTCTGTCATCACCTTCAAAACTCATGGAGTCTCTGATATGCGATGGTTTAAACGATTATCTACTGTCCTTAAACTTCTTCTCACCCCAATAGCATGGTTTCAGGAAGGGTTACTCTTGTATAACCAACCTGCTGACTGCGGTGGACAGATGGACAAGCATCCTCGATCGCAAGGGAAAGGTTGATATCATATACCTTGATTTCTCAAAAGCTTTTGATAAAGTTAACCACTTGTGTCTTATCAATAAGCTCAAACGACTAGGTATCAAACCACCTCTAATCGATTGGCTTACTTCATACCTAGAAAATCGACACTTTAAGGTTAGGGTTAATTTCACTTTATCTCAGGCTATGGAATGTCCTAGTGGGGTTCCCCAGGGCTCAGTATTAGGGCCTCTCCTCTTCTTGATTTACATAAACGATCTTCCTCAGCAGGTAACGTCAGACTTATTACTTTTTGCCGATGACGTGAAAATTTGGAGAGAGATACGCATGTAGTGACTCACGTTTATTACGAGAACACGACTGGTTCAATAAAAACAATTATTATTATAAACAGTTGTACCAGTGTTTATTTTAATGTGCTTTTGTTTGACTGTGCTAATGACAGCTATATTGGGCTTCCATTCTTGTTCTTACACTTCGATTGCAATTTCGCGCGAATTCGGTTACCTTCTGTAACCAAGCTTGTATCCTTGCACGATCTCGGTATCCTTTCGATACCACGAGATCGCCAGTGAATAAATCCGAACTTGGTCCATTTTCTGCCTTCTGATATTTGGCTTCTCGGGGTTTTTATGGAGTCATTTGGAACGAGCTTTTTGGTAGCGGTGTACATAGTCAATCCCGACTCGACGCCACGCTACACGCAACCAAGACGATACACAGGCACTTCAGGAGGATCTGACTCGACTTCAAAGTTGGGCAGATGATAACGGACTTACCTTTAACATTTCAAAGTGTAAAGTAGTCCATCTGCGACATGTCGCAGACTACAGTTATAACTTAAGAAATTCCTCTCTAGTAGTATCCCAAGTCGGAAAAGATTTAGGAGTCCTGGTGCCCCATGATTTAAAGTCTTACGCTAATTGTGACAAAAATGCCTTCCGAGCAAACCTTGCACTGGTAACATTGAAGCGCATTTTTGGCCAGTTTGACGGAAGAACTTTCCATACAATCTTCAATAGTTTTATCCGTCCCCATTTAGAGTACGGAAATATAGTACTCCCCCCTCACTCCAAAAGGACAAGGTCACCTTGGAGTGTATCCAACGGCGAGCCACGAAATCAGTTCGCGGACTCAAATTTAAGCGTCTTAGAGGTGATTTATTAATGGCTTATAGTATTCTTAACACTTCTGGACATCCTCTTAAACACCTATTCAAGCTTAGTTCGAATACTAACCTAAGGGGTAACACCCAGAAACTGGAAACTCAACATAGCAAGACGGGATGTAGACACAACTTCTACTCCTAAAGGGTTGTCAAAAGCTGGAATTCGCTGCCGGCCGAGCTAGTCCAAGCGACTTCTCAGGAGTCCTTCAAGAGGCAACTTGACCTATTCTTAAGGACCAAGGACAGTATCATACCAATTTCTTTTCCTCTTTTATTGTTAACATACCTAGGTTCCTGCCTGGAGGATTTGGTGACCCCTGCTACTAGACACGGAAGCCTGTTAAGCGAAAGCTTCTTCTATTCCGTCAACAACCATTTGAACCATTTTGAACCATTTGAGAAAGTGCCTTAGAGTTGGATCATCACTGTTCTTTTTGCATACTGACATAACGTACTTAGTATGCGTATACAAAAAATTAATTATTAACCACAGAAGTCATTTTACCTTATGTACTTCTTTCAAACAGGTCTCAAAATTGTTTCAACTTGTAAATCTTCGAGATAACATAATATCGTTGAATATTCACCCTATATCATGCATCATCACGATGGCATCGTCTTCGTTACTTGAAGAATGAACGATATCAGACATGGTGTGGCTGAAGTCAATTCAAATCTAAAAATGATTTGATTTGACCACTTCTGAAAATTTACACGAATTGTCGATATGACGCACCAATCATCTTGCGATAGTTTGACCTTCAAGTGCTCGCAACCTCCATCAGTGAACGTTACCCCTGAGGCGTTGCCATGAGACGGTGAGTTTTGAGACTTCATCATTCTAATGTTTTGGTGAATTCATGTCGTTGCCTTTCAGTTTACAGTCAAAGAGGTTTTCAGAAGCTATTAATAACCTTATTTGTAATACGAAATCTGTCTACATTTATAAACGTTGTTACTATAGTAATATCGTTGTAATTCTATTCTTAAACTAACCGTTAACTGTGTCTGATTAACCAGAAAGTAGCTGGGAATTTATATCATTTTGTTTTCTACTCACCTTTATACTATCCTTTTGCCTGGAAATTTAGATGCGAGCAAACCAAAGACTGGCTTCTGTCCATAGTTTTTGACTAATCTGTTAGTGAGTTGTATAGACAATTCTGTTCAATTTGAGTAAAGTATAATTCAACCCTTGGCCTAGATCAAGGGTTGAAGCTTCTTTAGTAATTTAAATATAAGAATTCTGTTGCTGCTTAGTGTTTATTTGCAATACTGATTACGTCCAGTCTCTTCAAGTCAGTGCCATACTCCAGGACCAACTGAAGCTATACACACTATCTATATGGACAGACTTGGGTATTTCTTATGTGTTGTGTCGCATTTCTCTCGAAGTTTTCAATAAAACTGTCTCAGATTTGGGATTTAAATAAAGCAAAGTTCCAAACCATAACATTGAATTAAGATATAGGCAGTTTGTGCAGCATAAGTTAGGTCTGATTGAATTGCATTACCATTTCTAATAATTAACAAATCACATTGTCTTAATAAGTTTTCCATACTGAACCAGATTACATTCGTAAAAGTGCAGACTGCATTTGATTTATTTATTGGCTGATTTGATGAATCGATGTGAGAATCTTAAGGAACGTGTTCATGTTTTGCAGCAAGAGCTTGAAAAGAAACGTTTGCTTCTTCAGGTATTTACGAGTCTTTGATTGGTAAATTTTTTTACAGAAAGCTGAGAAGAAATTAAAGTCTACTTTAATCACCCAGCCGAGTATTTTGTTGCCTGTAGCAGAGGAAACATCTGAAATAATTCCGGAAGGTTCTGGTAAATATTTAAATATTTAACTTTATCACAGTAGAAATTACTAATGTGAAACTATGCGAATCAAGTGAATCACCAGTGCAAGGTGTACTTATTCAACCTACCAGTGAAGAGTGTTGCAGACACATAACTCTATGTGTTTTAGGATCCTGTATTCTTTTATCGGATTCTCTGTTAATTACCTTGTACGACTCTAATCATATGCTCACTTTGTATAGTATATCACTTTGTAACTATGAATCACGGCTATTGTGGGAAAGAAAGTTGTTTGTCTCCGAAGTGACACTGTTGGAAATTATTATACCTCCAGGTAGCTCCGCTAAAGAAACTGTTCATATAGGCGTCTTATTGGCTGAAAGACACTCACAAAAAAGCTTACCAGTCCTATTGCTATCATTATTCATGTTTTCTATCCCAATTGTTATCAGCTTTACAGTGGATAATCATTTAACTCATCTATGCCTTACGGATGTACGAACAGTCCCAGTGATAAATACAAATTTCAATATAGATCGTACGTGTTCTTCGGGCATTGTGTACGAATTTTATGTCAATCGTAAAAGTGATCTAATGTTTGTGTTGTATGTTCCTGATATGCTTTCATACACCATTCATCAGTTATCATATGATGGGAAATTATGTTTAGTTCCTTTATTGTGTCGCTGTGACGCAATGGATGCACCTAAGCCGAATTTTAATTCTTGGTTTACTGCATTAAGTCATTGTTCAGAAAAACCGACATCATTATCACAGTCGGTTTGTATTCTAGGCATTCATTTCAATCCATCATCAACCGAACTTGTTGGTTGTCTCATGCGCACAAACGACAGTGGGAAACACATTGTGGGTGAATACGTGTCAGAACGGTTTACGTTCAGTAAATTGGTACAGAACATCTACTTAAATGCTCCAGTGAAACCATGTTCTAAACTTTTAGTTGTTGCAGGTGAACGGCCTAATTTTTTGGTGTTTTCCGTTGTTGTTAAAAGCTGTTTATTAAATTCATGCACATATTACTTTACTATGGGTGTTGTTTCAATAAATGGTAAACCTCGTGGATCTGTTATACGATTAATTCCTATTCATGTCGATCAGCAAGATGTGTATGGATCAGAATTAGCTTGGAGCTTATTTACTCCACAAAACAGACCGTATAGTCAGTGTTTGCTAAGATTCGTCGCATCATGTGCTGAACAAAGAAATTTAACTATCAGTGCATGGTCTGTTAATAAATTAATAACCGACTGTTGTGAGAAAACTTCCAACAATGAAGTTGTCAAGGTTTCTTGTTTTAACTTATCTGACGTAAATAAGACACTTAACTTACTTATTTTGTATCATTCAGATTGTATTTTCCCAAAGCAGATTTGTACATTGTACTATAGTCGTAATTTGAATAAAATTGTGCAACTGCACAGTTCATAAACATTATTCATTGTTGATACCTTTTAGTCATCATTCTTAAGTTTTAATTGTTTTAAGTACAGTCGTAATGTATATTTACATTGAGTGTGTTGCTACATACGAAACTTAGATTTTCTAAAAACCATCTGTACTGTTGTTTTATTTGGACCTATATTTAGTAATCGTCAACCAGACACTGTATCTTATCCAATTATATTTCTTCAACGTTAAGAATCTTACTAGCTGAGCATCAGTAAAATTATCGATGTCCTAAAACCTTAAATGATAAATATTTAGTCAGTGCTAGGTCTAGGAGTAACCTTTTTTAAGTTTACAAACCTCAAATAGCTAAGTGTTGGATGATAGTAAATGATATTGTTTTAGGTTCATTATCAGTCTTATGGACTGCTCTGTGGTTGTCACACTAGAGTTTTCACCCTTGTTTATAAGTCGGCATGATCGTTGGTTACAATCCGTTGGGAAAAATTATATCCCGGTTCCCATTCTCTAACTTGTCAGTCAATCTGTTATATTTCACTTCGAGTCGTTGTCTTCTCGATTTGTGTGAGATCGATAATGCTCTACTGTTCAGGCTGTTAGTGAGTACTGGGTAGTTAGACTGTATCTTGTTAGCAGTAAAACTGTTGCAGTGTTTTTTCGCTCATAATTCTGGTTGCTCGATTCGAAAGTAGTCCATCTCTCCGAGAGATAATTTCGCTAAAAACTGACTTTTTATCCTTTATGTTCCTGAACAATTCCTTCATGTTACCCATCACCACTACTGTTCCCATTATTTTGTTTTTGTTACCCACCACCCCTCGATTACCGCGTAGTCTTTGTTCGTTTATATTTCAATCTTCTTTGCTCCCTCATTGGTAATGGACCCACTGATAAGTTTCTAAGCATATACTAGCGGAACCTTCAAAAGTCGATTGGTCTTCCTTGACCTTTTGCTGCTGTTTTAGTTTCGTCAACATGCGTCGCTTGTGGTGAAGGCTAAATATCCGTCTACCAACCAAAAAACGAGTATACAGTTATGTCCATAAGATGACTTTGAAGCATTGTTCGTATATTTTAGGAGCACCGAGTAGACAATGTTGATGGTAATCGCAAGGTGCTAAGCAAGGATAAAATGTCACTTGATGAAGTAGTGAATCTTCACCAACTGAGGTAGTTAGGATATATAATATGTATGCCCAATCACCCTCTACCTAAACATTGGGTTATCTCCGTTGAGTGTAGTTATGCACGAACTGTTGTAGAAATGTATTCAAATTTACTGTGGGTTGAGAAAATTTAGTTCCTTAGCTTGATGTAATTTTAAGCAATTCGACTATTGGAACTGAATAAGCAGTTAAATGACGAACACGCACAAAATCGAGTCACAGGTTTTTGATATTTGAAGCACTTGGTTGATGTGGAGACAAGTCCAGATGACAGTTTAACTTTAGGACTGATATTGGAGTTGGGTGTGTTGATAATTAAACGGACATGGGTTGGCCGTTTAGTTACAAAACATTTATATTACTGAGGAGGACATTTGAAAGGTTTAGAGACATTTAAGGCAAGACGGGCATATTTATCCTTCAGGTTAAAGTTTAACTCCCATCTGCAGCCTGACACTAACAACAAACGACTCGTTTATAGCACTTGCCTAGATGGTTAAGTAGAAGTATAATAATGTAGTATTTTGGGTATGCTGTTCTATATATATATATATATATATATATATATATATATATATATATATATATATATATATATATATATATATATATATATATATATATATTTGTTTGCCAAATAAGAAACACTTCATGTATACTGATAAGTTTAGGGAAAGTTACATCATCTGGCTGTTGGTTAAAAGTTGTATACAATAAGGTTCTGCAAAAATCTGCAGAGATTCAGTGGATCCCCATACTACCAATTCGATCGTATGGGTATTCAAAGGAAACAAGTAGAATTTTGAGTGACAAGAAAGGTCGGGGTTTATAAGTTTGTGTATACACATTCATTGTAGCATGACATCCAACTTATGCGTCTTACCACATGTCCAGACAATAAATGGAGTCAGGAATACCTACTATGGGAACATGAGGATCTGAACAGATAGATTAGTTTGTTCTCACTGTTACAAATAATACCCAATGGAAAAAATTAAGTGGGCTTGACGTATATGTACTTGCACCATTCTCACTATTCACATGCCTGAAGGGAAGTGCACTTTTAAATCACTTCACTTCCCGAGTTTAGGACATGTGGTTTTTGAGATAAACTCTGAAGGACCACAAGGTAGTTGTTGTACGGTGAAGAATGCTTGATGAACATTCCAATCAATCGAAACCATTTAGAAGGCTCAGCAATATATACAAGTTGAGTGATACTGTGTAGATGTTTCAAGTCTACAACGAGATTGGACCTGGTCTTTAGAACTATTTTCAGAATGATACCATTGATGCGCATGAAAACAAAATTTAATCCGTACAAGAAATGCTCCATTGGAATGATATGAATAAACATTCACAAGTATCTGAGAATACAGTATTAAAATCGCCGATGTATTTGCCTCGGGATTCCTTCCTCCTAGAATGGTGGGAATTATTCAGTGAGATAAGTTGACGTCTATTTCAAACAGACAGTTGAAAAGTTCATCTTTGCTTTACATTTCAATGAAAACTAACTGCTTTGTTTAGATACCAGACCATAGATTATAAATGACTTCAGTATCTTCGAATCATATCAGATAAACGGATTAATGTCTGACTACCACCACCAAGAGAACCCAGTTTTTTCAATCAACCAAAATTTGTTTGGATCATAACCGTAGCCAACTGGTTTACGTAAACTAATAGTTCACCCAACATATTGGTTTTTATAGATAAGATTGTAGCTTTCAAGACGTCAGATATCAACCTGGTGTAAATGTAGTGACAAATTATATTGATGAAGATATCATGAAAAGAAAGTGTCAGTAAACCTTTATCCATTTCATAGATACTCATTATTCCAAACAGTTACCAATCACTTGGGCCAAATAAAAATCAGAAGGCAAACTGTACGAGTTAACAGCAAAACATTCGAAGAGGTCCATGCACCGAAACAAGTACAAACATCTTGTTTTAAAAAGATGTGTAAGGTTTCTTATAAAAAATTTTTGATTAGCACAGCATTACTGGCCTGATTATTTAACATTACCAACAACTTATGAATAATGAAGCTAAGTAAATATGGTTTTCTTTCTGATAGCTTACAGCCCAAGAATTCATTATTATTCATATTCCATTTGTAACTAAACCACATGAGTAGCATTTGAGTGCACTGAAAGTGCGATTGATGGCATTAAAAGTTGAAGTGCACTGAGAAAATAGGTATTATATTGCTACCATCATCAATAATATTATTCGGTTTCCTGCATGTTTTTATGTACTCTGGTGACGAATGACTCATCAGAGTACATAACAGCACTCACATCCAGGAAACTGAATAATCTTATTGATGATGGTAGTAATATAATACCTATTTTCTCAATGCACTTCAACTTTTAATGCCATCAATCGCACTTTCAGTGCACTCAAATGCTACTCATGTGGTTTAGTTACAGATGGAATATGAATGATAGCGAATTCTTCCGATACAGATTATCAGGACAAAAAGACAGATTTCAAGTTTAATGCCAAGACTGGGGGAAGATTCGCTACTTCACAACCCGCTAGGGGAAGTCAGATGGTATAGTGTAGAGAAATAGATTTATGTGCATAAACCGGTGTCATTTGCTGGAGTCTAGTAAACTGATTCCGTGCGTCTATTCTATCCTTTTTGGATAATGATTTAACAACTTTGTGTGGAACGTAAGAACTACAACCTATTAACGTAACGAAATTTGGGGCATTAAAACGGAAACTAATTAAAAACCAAGCAAAACTTTTCTACCAACTATCAATTTACATGTCCATCTTTCGACTGCACTCTGAAGGTTAATAGCATTACGTCGCTACTCAAACAACTAGTTTTAGCGTGGTTCGAATTTGCAACCCAACGGTTGAAAGTTGCATGGATTAATTACTAGTTTATCATGATACATGAGATTCTCACATGCTTACACATATTGGTGATGAAAATAAATCCAGAAACGATATTTAGCAAATGAGGGTCGATATTTGTACAAATATTTTCTTCGTACTCGGGTACATTTTAGAGTTCAAGTGTAAACTTAGTTGATATGCCTCTAGAATTTTACATCAAGTTTAAATGAAACAAATAATCAAGAAATACCAAGTGTATAGCTTACTACATGCATGTACCTAGAAATGAAACATAAATTTTATTCCTCTAAATCTTTTCAGTCTAACCGATGATGTCAAAATTCAATGTGGACGTTCCACTCATTGTTATAACGTGCCAAATCTGGGAATGTTTTGTAGGTCCAAAGGATTATATCCATTAATACTGTTTTTGTAATAATGCTACATATTTCAGCTTGAGATTACAAAGATGTTAGCATACATGAAGTAAATGTATCTATTATGTCACGAGATAATAGAAAGACTGTCTAATGTCACTTAATTTACATATAATGTCTAAAAATTAAAGGTATATTCGCATTAAACTGCTGGAATTATAACTGTTAGTCATTAAAAAATTTAATTCATCGTACGTGTTCGACTCATAAATGACTGGTCTAGTTCATACATAGGCATTCATTTTTATAATCAAGCTAGCAAGTTTAACTTAGTTCTGCAATATCACACCTGAATGTCAAACATTTTTACCTCTAATTAGATGGGCAATAATCAGACCTAATAGTCACATACTCCTCAATCTTCAGAATCGTTTCTATATTACTGTTTAGCACAACATACAATCAAGATGTTTGAGTGCAAAAGTAACCTCGGTCGAATTAAAAAGTAAAAACTGATCAAATATACATAGAAAATAAGCACCGATACAGGAACATGTGACCAAAGAAGTAGCAGCACCGCTTAATATAAACTTTTATTTTTACTGAGGACATGGTAGGCAACCAAAAATTAGAAGCTAACAAAAATAAGGAAATACAGACAGAATAACTTCCAAAGGAAAAATAGCTAATATATTTGTTCTTCGATTCCTTCTCTAAAAGGGACGTGAGATTTGAAGCTGTACAATAATTTGCATATATGGTTAAAATCTTCTTTGGTGATGAGTACGGTTGAAACGTGGACCAGACACTTTTATTGAATTAATGCCGATTCTTCTATAAGCATTTCTATTTATCACCGGAGATAAAGCGCGAAACCGTCTGTTATGAAGATTTATTCGTTCACGTTCAAATCGACGGAAAGAAGAATTAGGATTATTTGGTGGTACTGGAGAATGGTGAGTACGTCTTTTTGGCTGATTTGATGAAACAGATGATTTATTGTGCTTTCCAGAGGTGAAATCTCGGGCACTCCTTTCTGGGGATTTATAATGACGCTGACAAGGATGATATTTAGAAGCTGAGTTAGATGACCGATTAGGATGATGACGATATTGTTCATTACGAGAATTTCTTAATGAAGGTGATCTAGAAATGGATGAGGGATATTGTGACCCATGATTCCGATGACTTTCTGGTGAATGGGAAAATCTTGAAGTATTTGGATTGGAGGAGTGTTGGTCTTCTTAAAGTAAAAACAACAAAAGCACTGATAGGTTTAAAACTATGACACTTCCATTAAACACAATTAACCATTACATACAACGGTCATATGTGGCCTTTTTAAAAGTTGTGGATGAAAAATAACTATATGTTTACTGATTTTTGCTAGTAATAAAATCTAATCCGACAAACCAAAGTTCGTTTTGCGTTTCGACAATTCCAAGATACATCAATAAAGTATAGTAGGACTCAGTAGTCAGTGATTGTGCTGCTGTAAATTTATACTTTTAATGTCGAATTAACCATGTCATGATAAATCTTAAGTGTAAAAACATAACATTCAAATCATATTATGTACAAACCGCCATTTTCCTCTAGCATAACAAAAAGCACAATAGAAATGACTGTCAAACTGTGTCCGTCTCGCTATACACAAAATGGTATTTTGCCATTTTTATGGTCTGCTTGAACGGATGAGTCTGGAAAAGCTACTCAGCTTTTGTGCAACAGTAAGGACTATCCGATGGCTGTCCGACTGAGCATATGATGAACGGGTATTATGACGTAACTATGGTCGTAAGAAATGCTATCACTGACGTTTCCTAAACATGGTCACTTCGAAATGACATCGGATGCTGAACGAACAATAAAAATTCTTACAATAAAATAATGTTTCTAGCTAACTTGCCATATTTGCTCCGACAAGAACAAGTTTGAAATTATCTTATGAGTTGAAATAAGGGTAATATAAGCTGTCACACAGTCATATATGTCGTAAAACTAAATAATATTCTGCAGAAAGTATATTACATACTACAGAAAATAGAATATTCAACACTGAGAATGATCAAACACATGACACTCATATTTCAGTGAGGTCGTATTGTGGTGAACAGAACACGAGTGCGGACAATCGAATGTACTTAACACAAAATTACAGGGCTTGCTAATAAAATCTAACAATCATAAAGTAAATGCTTAATTTGCAAAATGTCCACCAATTGTCTCAAAATGACTCTGACTTTATTGTTTTTGCATTTTCATACAAATTGCATCCTGTTTCAATTCTTTACCGTTCGATCCTCTTGTTTCTATGCTGCCAGACCTTCTGTTCCTGACTAACATCATGTACTACTTATGTCAATATAAGTAGCACATACCCAGTATTACTTCGTAAAAGCGTGAAACCCTACGACTAAACTCTAGTGTATGTATCCTTGTAACGCACTTATCCTAGTCTGTTGTATGAATTAAAATGTAGGCTAAAAGGCGGAGAAGTATTACAAACTGTTCATATTAATATGAAGACTGGTCATATAACCAAGCTATTGAAATAACACAAAATCGTGGACTAACAGATACACAGTAATGACATTCAATTTCGTTAAACAAACTAAATATCATATAACGTTTAACATCATACGTTTCGAGTAACTACAGCGGAAACGTAATACGGAAATTTAGCTAAGTTCATAAATATGAAGGAAAAAATTACTGACATGTATGAGTTATTGTCATTTAATATCTGCTTATTTGGAATTCATATAATCAGGGACCAAAAAGTGTTATTGAAAATATGGGTTTAAGAAAACCACATAAATAAATTGAATTCAAACAAGTTTATTTTACAAAATTAAGGATACACTGATCTAATCTAATTTAAAATGTTTCCTGTAGCAAGACCCTTATTCCATTGTTTAGAATATTCATGTCAGTCATAATAAACATACAATATAAGACAAACATGCGCCAACCGAAGTCGCTATACTGAGTTTGATAAGAGAAAATCAAATCAACAAGGTAAAAACCAGAAGTTCAAATAATAGCAATGTCAATAATGGTGACGAAGATTAAGTATTGAGAATATAGTTCGAAAAGAAATGATTGAATACAACGAATAAAAATAAATTACTATGAAGCTCAAGACCGCTTACAAATCACGTTATCTTATATATCCAACTACCGACCAACCAGGTAATCTGTACCTAAGTAGATATTTCAGTCCAACAGTCAATGACCACATGAATCGATGCCATATTTCGGTTTGGCAGCTCCTAAACATCTTTCAATATATTTCTACACAAATCATCATCGCGCCTTGGGGTAGGTGGTTGTTGGACTTACGTATTACGTGTCCTCAACACCTTAGTCGATGAAGATTTCCAGGTGCACCAACCGATTTGTCACTTTCACAAAACTTCAGTAATCTCGCGCTCAGTGACCCCAACATACGAGAGCAATAATTCGACGGCATCTATGGTCGAATACTAGTAACCTACCTTTCAAAGATATGAGGCAGAACAGAACGAGTTTCTGAGAAGTACACGCGTCCTCTAGTTGGAGCACGGATACATCGCCAACGCCACAAGTATAGTAGGTTTGTAGGAACTAACCGGGTTTTCTGATTCCATGAAGAGGTTTCGTTAGCAAATAACCCATAAAGGGTGATGAGATTTCCAATGCAAGTGATAAACGCGCTTCGCTACTTCCCCTCTTATCATCAGTCAAGGGACTAACGGAGGGTAGGTTTGAAACAACACTTTTCTTTTAAAGAAAAGTGCCTCGTTGAATTGTTACTTGAGGCATCCTGAAGACTAAGCATTTTGTTAGGGTTTTCAACAAAAAGACCACTTTAGGATGAGGTTGTGGAGATTGTTGAATTTCATTGAAATCGTGAACCGACCTAAGTTAGTCCACTATTAAAAACCCGGAAAACTAAATAGCCGTTTTGTCCTAGTATAGGATTTCAGTGGTGTGAATCCACAACACCACAAAGAATCGAACATAAGACCTTCGGTCGCGGGCGCCTAATCTTTATCAGTTATGTATTCTACTTCCATGTATGGATCTTTTGACAGGAAACCAATCAATCCAAACTCAGACAGAGTCGCTATCTCTAAAGTTAATAAAAAGTTAAATGACAAATATAAGTAGAGGTCGTTAAATCCAATGACAGTTATTAGCCCTAACATGATGACTGAATTTCTATTAAAGAACCTTCAGAAAGTTTAGATATTATTATAGTATACCTTTTTCACAAGCAATGACACGGAACCCCTCGATTAACAGAATTTAACGCAGTCTTTATGTCAAGGATTGCAACAATTATCGGGCGTCGATAAAATTAGGGGTGAAATCGATTATTTCAGTTAATGGTTTAAAACCAGTATTTTGGCAATGAGGACAGTCAACCTATAAAGATGGTGAAAACTTTGCTTTTTCAATGTTCCATTTTCCTCCCTTATCTCCATTATTCTAGTTAAGTCAAACAGCTCAATATGCTTCACTTGACTTGTACTAAACAAAACTTGTTTGATACTCTGTAAAGATGCCTACGTACCTTTACTCAAACAGAAACTGTAAAATTTCTGGGACAGTCTAAACAAGTATTGCTTAGGAGACACTTAATCCGAATTTTTCTGGAAGTAAAGAACTCGTGAAAATTTTGGACCTTCGATTTGTAAATTAGTTGAAACATATACGCTACTCATAATCATAGCCTATGTAACTTCTATAATATTAACTTATGATATGCTATTGTTTTTTTATTGCCCCCGAACGCCCTGGTACGGCCGAGAGTGGGGAGAGTCCGCTCTCCCTCTCGAAATACTCTCACACGGCCGCGCGTATACAGCCTCTGCCAGGGAAGTCCTACTCATTGCCTTCTCGTGGCGGAGGTGTTGTTTACGAAAATGAGAGGACGAAAAGCGAACGTCCGGCGCTTTAACCGGATCACAAACCAATGGTGCACACGGGCTCCAGTATCCTGCGGGAACAAATGGCGTATGAACCAATCGTTGGTCACCGGCTACCATGGGATTGCATCTCCTTACGATGCTCCACTGCCTTGTAGGTTAGACCATTAGGTCAAAGGCTCGGGGTGTGGCCCCCTAAGATAACCACCTGCTTCGGTTTGGGCACCCGGGCAGTATCACAGCCCACACACAAACAATGAACTCTATGACTACGGCAACTACCTTTCTCGATCCGATAAACAATCAATCAATTCAAATAATTATCATTACTATTATTGTCATTATTAATACTATTATTATTATTACCATTATTGTTATTATTATTATTATTATTATTATCCACATTATTCACCCTCTTTTATACTTATACAGCGGCTCGTCTTTGGTGGAAATTCGACTGTATCTAAACGTTCTCGAGTCACTGTTCGTTTGAAAATTGTATGTTACCACCGAATACGAGAACTGAAGCAGTTTTTCTGAAACCACGTGCACCATTCAAACTGGCTGCCTTCAACGTTCGCACACTAATGCAGGTCGGACAACAGATAGGGCTGGCTATGTCTTTGGAAAGTCTCAATATTGATGTTTGTTGTCTATCCGAGACCCGTATTCAAGACTCTGGCGAAGTACTACAAATTCGATCTCCATCTGTCGCTTCGAAAAGCTTGTTTTACGTGCGCTTATCCGGGGACCCTGTGGCATCTTCGTCTGGTCTTGCTGGCGTTGGTGTCGCACTAAGCGCTAGAGCTGAGGCAGCACTAATCGATTGGATCCCCATTAACAGTCGGTTATGTGCTGTTAGATTAGAAAGTTCCATCAAAGTGAGAAGAAATCGGCGTGAGAAACGATGTCTTTTCGTCATCTCCGCCTATGCCCCGACAGATTGCAGCCCGGATGCAATCAAGGATGAGTTTTATCACCAGTTGTCTGTTCTTCTCCAGAAAGTGCGCTCGACAGATATTGTAGTACTAGCCGGAAACTTGAATGCGCAGGTCGGGCGTCTAGGCACAGAAGAGAGTCGTTTAGGTGGCCGATGGGGACTCGTTGGTCGCAGGTCAGATAACGGGGACCGTCTACTGCAACTTTGCACAGACCACAACCTGTTTCTGGCTAGCACTAACTTTCGGCACAGTCATCGCCGATGTGCCACCTGGCGTCCTCCCTCTGCATCTCAAGCCTGGACTCAGATTGATCACATCGCGATCAGCTACCGCTGGCGTGGTTGTGTACAAGACTGCCGCTCCTTCTGGAGTACCTATCTGGACTCTGACCATGCTTTGGTCTGCGCCAATCTTACCTTACTTTTCAGTAGCCAACGAAGTGACCGCCACCAACGGATTGATATTACCAAGCTGGTTGCAACTTCTGTTGCAAGTAAGTATCGAACCGAGCTAGCCTCTAGGCTAGCTACTATTCCACTGAAAAGTATAGATGAGCATTGGTTGCAATTGCATGACGCCACAAAAATGGCGAGTGAAGCCGTTTGCGGCTTCGCGAAACGTCCCGCTGATAAGCACTGGGTTTCTTCTGGTTCCTTACAACTCATCGAAGCCCGTCGGTCTACTCCGGGTGACCGTGAGTTTGACCATAAACGAAGGATGTTACGTAAGGAATTTGGGCAAAGCTTGCGTAAGGACCGAGAAGCCTGGTGGTCGAAGCGTGCTAATGAGATGGAAGCAGCAGCTGCATCTGGTAACTACCGGAAGCTCTTCCAGCTCATCCGAGCCACTGGCAGCAAGAAGTCTGTTGTGAGTGAAACAATCTGCGAGGATGATGGGATGCCAATCACTAACATCCATCGACGTCTTGGACGATGGGCAGAATTTTTCGAAGGGCAGTTCAACTGGCCTGCTGCTCCGGCAACATCGGTCAGACTATCCTGCCCTCCATGGCCGGTGACGACTGATCCACCAAACGAGGAGGAAGTCCGCAAGGAACTCCAACTCTTGAAGCGTTACAAATCACCTGGCCCAGATGACTTACCTCCGGCTCTTTTTAAAGATGGTGGTGACTTTTTGACTACGGAATTGACGACGTTGTTTACAAAGATTTGGGAATTAGAGAGTGTACCAACGTCATGGAATGAGTCGATAGTTGTCCCTATCTTTAAAAAGGGTTCACGTCGTTCCTGCAACAACTATCGGGGGATAAGTGTACTTCCGATTGCGTCCAAGCTATTGGCTTCCGTCATACTTCGTAGGTTGTTCAAAACCCGAGAAAGATTGACTCGCAAGGAGCAGGCTGGGTTTCGTTCTGGTCGAGGTTGTATTGATCATATCTTCACCCTCCGCCAAATGTTAGAACATCGCCATACTTATCAAAGGCCAACAATCGTAGTGTTTCTTGACATCAGGGCTGCCTTCGATTCGTTGGACAGGACTGTTCTCTGGGATTGTCTATTGAAGAAGGGTGTGCCTGAGAAGTTTATTAACATCCTAAAAGCCCCTTTATAAAAACACCTCAGGCAGAGTGAGGGTATACAACCACCTCTCTCCATTATTCTATACGAGTAGTGGGGTTAGGCAGGGTTGCCCAATCTCACCATTCCTCTTCAACTTTGCCATCGATGACATTCTGGAAACAGCTCTGATGAATGTAAGTAATGGTGGTGTGGATCTGTCGCCTGGAGAAAGACTTCTCGACCTTGAGTATGCGGATGATATTGTCTTACTGTGCGATAATGCCCAAAGCATGCAATCCGCACTTAATCAGTTGGCAATCAGTGTCCGTAGGTATGGTATGTGCTTTGCACCTTCGAAGTGCAAAGTACTTCTACAAGACTGGCAGGATTCCAATCCTGTACTCACCCTGGATGGTGAGCAGATAGAAGTAGTCGAGAAGTTCGTGTATCTGGGTAGCTGCATAAGTGCTGGTGGGGGTGTGAGTGATGAGATCAATGCACGTATAGTGAAAGCCAGAGCGGCTTATGCCAATCTGGGCCACCTTTGGCGCCTTCGTGATGTTAGTCTGGCTGTAAAAGGTCGGATCTACAACGCGTCGGTGAGAGCAGTTTTGCTCTATGGTTGTGAAACCTGGCCTCTCCGAGTTGAGGACGTTAGACGACTCTCTGTGTTCGATCATCGCTGTCTCCGAAGGATTGCTAACATTCAGTGGCAACACCATGTTAGTAATGCGGAGGTTCGGCATCGTGTGTTTGGGCACAGAGATGATAACTCAATTGGTGTCACCATCTTGAAACACCGACTTCGGTGGCTTGGACATGTTCTACGAATGTCGTCCCAGAGAATTCCACGTCGTGCATTATTTGCCGACTCTGGGACTGGTTGGAAAAAGCGGAGAGGTGGTCAGTGCATGACATGGTGTCGTGGTATGAAAGAAAGCTGCAAAGGACTGGCTTCTGTCGGTCCTTCACGACTCCCTGGTTGGGGTCTGAGAGATGGTGCTACACAGCGGCTAGAGACGTTATCAGATATGGCTCAGAATAGAAGCCAGTGGCGATCCTGCTGTAACCTTCTTTTACTTTCTTCATAAAAAGTGGTTGTGTCTCCCTTACTTGAAAGATTTCTTCTGATTGTACCTTTCCGTTCCATCGTTACGACCGCACTACCTTTCACCAATCTCTTTGTTATCGTTCTCTTTTTCTTTTGTGCTCCTTAGTTTTTTTTTCTTTTCTCTCTTCGAATTTTCATTGTTTTGTGTGGCGCATATATGTTGGCGCTCTCTTGTACCAATATTTATGTGCTCAAATAAATAAATAATAAATATTGTTTTTTTATCAGGTTACTTCTATTCCATTTCTTTTAGTCCACTAAAAATTCTCAAGATGAATCCATTTTTATATTGTTAATGTTTACATAATTACACTTTTGATCCCAATATTCTTAAACTGAGGAAAACACAATGCAAACAGATTTTTATTAGTTTGGTGATGTTTTCTAAAATCCGCAAAGCCCCGAAATATAAATAGACGAAACACTTATGCTCATCTGAAAAACACTAACGACCTTAGGCACTTTGATTATCATTATTTGAACACAAACGTTGCTACAAAAGGGTATCAAAAGGTATATGTGCCATGCAGTAAAAATGAAGTTGTGAAGAGATAGAGAAAGGAAGGTATAATATTCTAAAACATGGATAAAAATTAGTTTCTGTGTAATAATAATAATAATAATAATAATAATAATAATAATAATAATAATAATAATAATAATAATAATAATAATAGAAACAGTCCGGTTGAGAGAAATACGACCAGAAAGAATTCTTTCAGTTAAAGTTATATCCAGTTTTATGAAGAAAGTAACAGCAAGATCGCCACTAGCTTCTATTCTGAGCCATGTCTGATAACGTCTCTAGCCAATGTGTCGCACGATCTCAAGGGTCCTAACTAGGGAGTCGTTAAAGTTCAACAAGAGTCAGCCCAGAACACCACCAGTAATTACCATGGAATATGAAGGGGGAAACATATAATATTCACATACTCAACGTTGAAAAGTCTTTCCCCGAAGAACAAATTTGGACCTTTACCATAACATATCTTCTTAAGGGATGTTTTCTTGGCATAATATTCAGTTGTAATGCTATATGCAATCAATCTGTCTAAATCAATCCACACACTGGAACACCTAAGGTTAGACCAGTACTTTAGAAGTAGTGGCAGAGTTGTATTTATTTATTTGAACACATAAATATTGGTACAAGGGGACACCAAATATATATGCGGCAGAGTTGAAGTCATTGACACAGTCAGTAGATGATTGCGTTACGATCTACCGCAATAATCTATAACAGACTTTGTTTAAACATTTGACCTAGCTTCACATGAACTACAATCGATGAGATACCAACTAACTAGTTCTGTTTCGGCTCTAGAACACAATCCAATACGGTCATTGGCACAGAGTAGCCAGATTAGCACATAATATTAGTTTTCAGATCAACACATGGAAAAAAGGTTTCGTTGGAATCTCAAATATGGGTCTTCGAGAGGCAAACAGTTCTAACAGATAAACTTTTTAGTTTTCTAGTTTGCATCTAAGTGAGGATGTTGTAAAAAAGAAGTTTAAAAAGGATTAATGATATCATAATAGTTACATTAGATATTTTATTGGGTGATACGTTTCGAAAGCTAACCACTTTGTGACATAGACATGTTTAAACAGTTCATAACATTTCACAAAGCAGCCTACTGAGTAAGATTAAGGCGATGAAAGAGTACACTACATGAAATAAGATGACATAGATACACTTGTTGTTTGCAAGCATATTTTTATAGAACATATAATCAGTCAGTCAGTTACAACGTAGGACCAGGCACATATGTGCATCGGTCCAAGTTGCCACATCTCATTAACACAGCAAGATGAACACCAAATTCATAGAAGCAATTAACTCAATGATGTAATATATAAAGGAAAGATTGCATATAAGGATATAGTACAGGAAGGAAGGTTTAATATGTAGAAAGTAGGATATGAAGTAATTTTAGTTGCATAGTTTAAGGGAAGACATAAAGTGTATACACCTACACCATTGTGATCGATTCTGAGCAATGTCACCAAGTCTCCAAACATGGATTACGATAGTCACGCGTACCCCAACCAAGTAGTCTGCATCTACCAACATGCCACAGACCAAAAGTTAGTGACTTCAAGCACTGATGTCACGTTTTGATTTGACCGCCCCTAACTTTCTTCCAACCATCCCCAATACCGGTTAGTATTGGACGTCGTGCTAATCGGTGTTCAGGCATACGCAACCATTTCAGTCGATGAAGATTCACAACCTCATCAACTGATTTACCATCATTCCCTAATACCTTGCGCGTCTAACCTCAATATTACTTACTCGGTGATCCCAGCAGATGCGAGCATATAATACCTATTCTTTATTAGTGATAGTCATAAAGATTGTGATACTGCTCGATTGCTTTTGACATCAACGTTTGACACACAGAACAGTGAAGCAACATAGAGAGATATATTCTCATAGCAGTCAGTAGTCAAACCGTTAATCATGATCATCGGGATCAAACTCCATAAGTACCCTCTTGTACTGAGTATGCAGTCTAGACATTGACAATCCATCTTCACCCTATAGCTTATGTAGAAATATTTTGGCCATGTGATGAGTAGGGTTTCTGTAAAAGAGACGACAAACGCCACCCTGTCTAGTAATATTTCGAAAGAGGAAGTTGAATTTATCCACACTTGAGCTTAGCAAGGTATTTGAGTGAACTGTGAAATTTGAAGGCCCCATAAATATCATGTTACTGTACGATTGGCACACCTCGAACGTAAACAAACTAAATACTAAGTACTCCCTTGTCTTAAAAGGACCCTTTATTTTATACAACTTGGTGATGTAAGATACTTTCATAGTAATAACTCTTTGGAAGCAGCACATCTAATACGCATTCATACTGTATGCACTTATCAGTAAACATACACACTACAAATGAGGAACCTATGTTTTTTTCAATCAGATTAAATTAACGTATTGACCAGATACTTGGGTATGAGCCCAAACTGAAGTATGAACCTGTGTTAAATATAGTGCTTAATGACAAAACCTTAGCTTCATAATATGGTACAGGTTCACCTACAAAGCCAACACTCAAGGCCGGAAGAGACCCTAGAACAAAAGTACTTACCGTATCCAGGAGATGCTCGTAAAGTCAAATCCATAAAACCAGAACTAGAGTTCTTGGAACCATCTTTTTCATAGTGTTGTGAACATCTACTCCATCTCCGCTGTTCAATATTTGGGTATGGTGAAATGTTTTTTGGATTTTTAGAGATCGAAACGTTTGTGGACTCAATAACATGTAAATCTGAGGAAATTTTTGGAGTTTTACAACTGGTAGGTGATGGACGAGACCAACACCTTTTGCGTGTACGAGCTGCATAAGGTGAAGAATTGAACACCTCAGTGTCATCGTCATCGTCTACGTCATCAGCAACTTCACCCTCTTCTTGGTTTTCTATTCCTCCCCCACAGGTTTCAGAGTGGTCTGACTCCGTTAAAGAATGGTCCGATCTAGAACGTGAATGGCAACTTGTACATAGCGACCGGCTGTTATTGCTACTAGTATGCGCAAATGAATCTTCTGGTTGAGTCGGTATTTTTCTACAGAAACAAGGTATATTTACAATTATTACGTAAATAAAACTATAAAACGGCATGTATTTTGTACGTTACAACAAACTTGCTACTACTAACCTTAGAGAATCATAACAATCGAACCCAGGTTTCTGGCTTAATCATCGTTAAACACTGTTGTTAACCATTTTCTGCTGACTGCAAACTTATTTTTATTCTGATAAATTTCGTTACTTTTGCATTTTCTTAGTGAGATAGTTCCTGAGATAAATATCCAATTGATGGTTGATATTTTCTGTCTTTTTATATCAGCGTTTTGTTTCCATTGGAGAGAATTCAAGGTCTAATTACTGTTGTTCTTCGGCATTCGACTAAAAGGATTTAGGATATTAATACTAATCTACTTGGCAGTAACGAGAATACTTAAGATTAAAAGGTATTTGATTTTTTATGTAGAATAATTACTATGTAGCCTTAAGGGGAGTACAAACTGCAACTGATCCCCTCAAATGAAAACGAATATCACTTTTTTAATAATAGTAACCTTTATCGTCTAAAACATTGAGTTCTATATTCGAACCTTGAACCTAATGGAGGCAAGTACTTAATTCTCAAAGCATATGGTGAAATCCAAACAAAGAAACTAATTTATGCAGATATTATTTTATATGATATTCAGTTTACTTACACAGAAAAAATCTTGCTGAAAGTTAGATAGCCATCGTGTTCACAATAGCTTAATAAGTATAAATCTATTGTTTCAACAGAACATATTCTGGATTTTCTATAATTAACATTATACGATACGAAATAGCCCTAAAAGATATCTATACAATGTGGAAATGGATACAGTGTCACACCTGATCAATCGATGAGTTAGTGTTTCAAGAACCAGAATTGTCACCGTTGGATAACCAGACCTGGACTGCTATTAAAACAACTAATTGGTCAAGTATACGCTTGTTTACTAGAATGATAAACAGATAAATGTTGATTGAAAGATAATTTCTCCGTGAACGTACTAACAATAAAGATAGTAAGAGCAAAACTATTTACAGTAACTGAATGGTCCTCCATCAAACGTTTACGGGAAGCTACATAGACAGTTATTCACTTTTGCTTTATTTTAGATAAACCGTCATAGCAAATAAATTTTGAAAAAACATTTAAGAAAAACGAACCTTGTGAGAGGTGAAGCAGTTTTATCTTCAACACAGTCCTGATCATGAGAAATAGGTGGAGTAAGTCCCAAAACTTCTGGAATAATTAATTCGCCAATTTTGTTTTCTACAGATGAGAATGAAGTGTTTTTTGGCAAGAACTGATTTGAAGATTGATCAGACGGGTTGATCGAGTTTGTTACATGTTCATTAGAGTCATGGACGATTTCCTGAGCCGAATAATCTTTAAGGAGGTGAATATCACCAACAGTGTTTGATGAATCAGGAATTAAAGCATTAGGTGTAGAATTCTCATTAGAAGTTAACTGATCACTTTCTTTATCTGGTTTGTGACCTGAATCATTCGGTTCTCGAGAGGTTGACTCGACGATCATATTTGTACTGTCACCTTTACAACGTAGACGTCTGGTGTACAGTGTACAACTAGCTTCCCTAGTTCGTTTTTCGGGTTCGCTTGAGCAATCACCACTTTCCAAACGGGATATTTCAGTATGAGTTTGATAGTTACAGTGTAGATGTTTTGAATATCGATCACGGTGGATAGAATTGGCTAGGGAAAAAAAACTTTGTGAAGATAAAATTTCAAAAAAAATAGTCCGAACATAGTGTACCAAAAATATAGATGTGAGAGGAATTTTAGCACTAAAAATAAGGTGAATAAGCAATAAGGGTGAAAAATTTCTACACACGTGAATAAGCTTTGTTTACATAAAGTATTTTTCAGAAATACATAGTCCATTTGAGAAACCAGCTTAAAACTTCCTTAAATTCGCTACCAAGAGAACGAACGAACAGCACATTTACCTGTGATAGCCTACAAACACTTTTACTACTACCTGGATTTAAGGTTGAACAGAAAGAAAAAATACTGGTTGCATAGGTACAATTTAACAAAAGCTACATAATAAAAAAATTACCTGCATTATGTTGTCTGCGAACTGCATGATGATCTCGAGATAATCGTATGGCGCCTTCTACAGCTTTCAGGAGATGATTCGGAACATGACCTCTGCAAGATGAATCTGGACCAGTACCTGAAAAGTGAAATGTTAGGTAAGCGGCTATAGAGTGACAGCAAACGATTCCTGTGACAGTAGAATTCAACATCAACAAAAAAAGGTTAAAAATGTTTGCCATACTTCTTACACTTAGGACCTGTTTATCCCATTTAGATATACAGATGAAATTTTAAATAGTTGGTTGGCAGTAGAATCACAAGGTATACTTCTATGTAGTTAATACCTGTATAAAAGTGATTGATCGAAAGATATTTTAAATGCATTTACATAGTATCAGGTTTGATTAAGAACACGATCTAATAAGCTCACATTCTTATCATGGAAATATGTCAGTTATTATAATGAACGAGGTGTTTTAATTTCTGAATTACATACAATAGGTCTAAACAGACAGCAACGACAACAAATTACTCACCACTTGAATATGATTACAACAAAACAGAATAATCAGTGTAGTGTTGTGGAGATTGTTGAGTTTTGATTGAGATCATAAATGGATCAATGTTGGACGAACATTGAAAACCTGGAGGCACTGAACAACCGTTTTGTCCTAGTATGGAACTCCTCAGTAGTGCTTTCAGATTTTCAATATAGTCGTCTAACATTGATCCATTCATGATCTCAATCAGAATAGAATAAATCAAAGAGGATTCGGAGTTAGCGGATTTTAGTATAGGTATCACCTTAGGAGGAAAGACATCTTATAAACTTCTTACAGGTGGTTACCATGGATAGGATTTGTCCTCCATGTAATCGTGGGTCAGACTTAAAAAAGAAACTAGAAGTGATTCCATTGACAAACTGTTGGGGACGATAGATCCCCCAAACTCATATTTTTAAATTTTATCTTGTCGATCAACTTATCGATTAAATGTTTAAATATTTGTATTGGGGTCAATTGATGAACTGATCGATTAAATGTTTGAATAGTAGTCAGTTGATGAACCTATCAATTAGATGTGCAAATAGGTCAATTGATGAACTATCGATTAAATGTGCAAATAGGTCAATTTATGAACTCATTGTTTAAAAATTTTCTATGACAATATTGATTGTAAATATTTGTATAAATACGCTTGGGTTGTGTTTGACTTGACTTGTTATCTGCTGTGTGTCTGCAGAATACACTTCTACACCTTACCCAGACTTCTTGATCGAATTAGCAGAGTTGGGGACAACGAACCAGAACAGCTAACGAGTTGCTGAGTCACTGATCCTTCGTTCCATTGAGTAAGACGCATCAGCAATAGCATTCAAGCGAATAACGAATCATAGCAAATTGGCGATGGTGCTTTTTCAATAAAGGACCCTGCCAAACTTGAACTGTTACTTGAGCAGCAGCTGAAATTGATGCAAATGTTGATGGATACCAAGGTTACGCCTCCCTTACAGCCAAGCACGTCTAGTTCGACCACGGCACCATCGGTTGATGAAATTGCAAATAGCATAGCTGAACTTCATTACGATCCTGAAGCTAATGTTACTTTTGAGATGTGGTTCAGGCGTTATGAAGATCTATTTAAATTTGATTTCGCCAATCAAGATGATGCTTGGGATGTGCGACTGCTACTTCGTAAACTGGGTGCAAATGAGCTGGACAAGTATTGCAATCTGATCCTGCCGTTGAACCCTCGTGACCGATCATTTGAAGATACAGTTCAAACATTAAGCCAACATTTTGGCGATAACTCGTCTCTGTTTAATACTCGTTATCGTTACTTGAAGCTAACTATGAACGAAGATGATTTTCTTACGCATGTGGTCGTCGTCAACCGTGAATGCGAACGCTTCCGTTTAAAGTCCTTGACTAAAGATCAGTTTAAAGCCCTGATACCTATTGGCAGCCTGCAGCACCAAAAGTTTAGTGACTTACGAACAAGACTACTAAGTCGTTTGGATCAAGAGCGGAAACTCACCCTGAGTGATATAGCTAATGAATATCAGCGTCTCATTAATCTGCAACGAGACACTTCTATGGTCCAGAGTGGTGGGTCTAACCGATCTGAAGTACGAGGGTGCAACAGACACCTTACAAAAACAAATACGTCCCGCTTCATCCAGTCCATCTCACTCCAGCCCGAGACGACAGACCAAAGCAACTCCTCCTGCTCCTTGCTGGCAATGTGGTGCATGGCACTACGTTCGAAACTGCCCATTTGAGCAACATCGATGCAAGAAGTGTAAGGTTATTGGTCATAAGGATGGGTTTTGTCTGAGGAAGAACACTCCAAGTCAATCCAGAAATACCAAAAACACCCTTCTTAGATCCCGCACCAATTCATTGAGCTTAGTATCTTCGTATCAAAGCTCATCACCAGATCAGAGAAAATGTTTTACTGTTAACATTAATGGGCATTCACCTAGATTGCAAACAGATACAGCATCAGATGTCACTATCCTCTTTCGTAAGACTTGGACCAAAATGGGCAGCCCAAACTTGCAGCGTACAACGCAAAAGCCTCGTACTGCGTGTGGTAATTACCTTCACCTGCTAGGACAAATGCAATGTACAGTTACTTTCCGTGATTTGGCATTTGTTGGGGTATGCTACATAACATCAGCTGATCTAAACTTGCTCGGGTTAGATTGGTTCGATCACTTAAATTTAGCTGATGTCCCGTTGAATACCATATGCAACCTGGTATCACAACCCCAACTACGACAACAATCACATGACTTGGAGGCTTATACGATGAACCTAATGACGCAGTTTTCAACTATTTTCCAACTTGGATTGGGTCGCTGCTCTGCCATGAAAGCAACACTTCGATTGAAAACTGGGGCCACGCCTGTTTTTCGCCCAAAGAGACCTGTGCCTTATGCAACATTACAAACAGTAGATGAAGAATTGAACCGCCTCCAACAACAAGGAGTTATTACTCCCGTTTCCTACTCTGCATTGGCAGCACCTATCGTGGTTATTAAGAAGGCCAATGGCACGATACGTATATGTGCTGACTTTGCAACAGGTCTCAATGCAGCTCTGGAACAACATCACTATCCCCTGCCTGTTCCCGCAGACCTATTTACCATGCTGAATGGGGGAAGATTTTTCGCTAAACTAGATCTAGCTGATGCTTATTTGCAAGTGAAAGTAGATGAAGCATCAAGAGAGCTGCTAACTATCAATACCCATCGTGGTTTGTTCCAGTATAACCGTCTACCTTTCGGGGTCAAAACGGCACCATCTATTTTCCAGCAACTAATGGATACTATCCTATCAGGTATCTCAGAAGTCGCGGCTTATTTGGATGACATTTTGATTGTGGCGACGACATTAATAAGACCTGTTTACAGCAACCAAAAATGAAAAGTGATGGCATGGAAACGAGGTGGATATTCCGATTTCGAGCATGTTCATTGAACGTGTTATCTGTAGATTAACATCACAAGCAGTTTTCCTACCAGACAAGGGTAACCATGCAATCAAAAGAGTAAGATAACTTATAACTATGATAGTGATTTGTCGGAACTCAAATCCACAAGCATAATAAACCATTGATGTAATGGAGAAAACTGAAGTAAAGAAGGAAACGTTGTGGCTCAGTGAACTAAAACACGCAACTTTGCGACAAAATTAATAACACTTATAAACTACTTTAACATTGGTAAGTGCAGCTAAATTCAAGCATGTAATTGACGAGGGAGAGAGAAATGACTGCATTTTTACAACTCTATCAAAATCAACGGAAACATACTTAAGAGTGAATTTTAGATGTGCTTTAGATAATACAGCCTTAAAACGATCTAAGTAGAATATTAATCTTATTTTACTTTTTATCAGCAAGTATTTAACAACATAAATAATCAAAGCATTGACACCAATTTTTCTATACATGTAACTGAGTATCCATGTATAGGTGCGCATATGAAGATATGAACGTTGGTTTTTGAATTAGTTCTTATATTAAAATTAGACCCAAATAAGATAAGTTTTAAACTTGTAACCGAATCAACAAACCACCCAAACATTTAATTTATCAAATAAGTTGTCGTTTATATAACTACTCCTTAGATGATTATTAAAGTTGAGATCAAATGAAATTGATTTTATTCATAATTATCCAAAAACTTTTTTTTTCCCAATGACAAAACTCGTATCGTCAAGTGCATTTTATTGAGATTCTGCATTAAACTTATGTTCAGCTTATGAAATACGCTACATACGATATTCCATAATGATCTTAGGCTGCTAAAGTGTTCACAGTGAGCATAAGAGTATTTAAATTTATACTAAAAACTTACAAGATTCATTAGTCTGACTTTGAGTGAGTCTAGGTAAGGAAGGAGAAACATGTTGAACCATTCTAAAGTCCTTTGAAGTAGAACTTCGAACAGAAGAGTGTTTGTTTATACTATTGTTTAATGGCGATGAAAATTGTCTAACTCCTCGCATCGATAAAATTCTGCTTTCTGATGATGTGTCTGTTTTTCTTCCGGGATTACTTGCAACTTCATCATCTTTTTGTTTCCTTTGATGAAAGCAATGAGATTTAGAAAACAACTGCCCATGAATTGTTTTAGTATATTTGTGCCTACATTCATCAGCAATAGGAAGTTGTTTATCCGCATTATAAGCTGGTATACTTTTATCTCCGTATTTCTTATTAGAGCGATTTAGCCGTTTATTGACACGTGAACTTCCAGATAAAGTACTATTTTGCTTGAGTTCACAGGATTTCTCATACACTGCATGTTTAACTGAGTCACGGCATCCACAATTCTCTAGATTCTTTCCACTCACATCAACTACAGACAGTGAATGTGATAGTAACGATTTACCATCTACAGATGGGTCTAGAAAGCTATGTGAGAGTCCATTATTCATTAAACCAGTTTGAGACGTAGGTTGGTCCTGACTAGTAGAACTGGAAGATGACGTAGATGATGATGATGAGCTAGAAGACACTGAACGTGATGACTGTGAGCCGAAAGAAGACCCAGATGAATGTGAATTATATTTTTTAACACGTTCAGTCTGTGTAACTGCATCGCACTTTGAAACAACATTAAGATTTCTATTCGGCACATTGTTACCAGAGTATATATTGATAGGTGGACGATCAGAATGTAAATATGCTACTAGATCCGTGTAGTAATTCTGCTTCTCGGGGTTTATTTGGGTATCACAATTCAAATTCTTTTGACTAACAGCTTTTGGCTCCGGAACCCTATATCTAGGATCAAAGTTTTACATTGCACAAACGAAAATATGAATTACGACATTTGAGAGGTATGGAGATTAGGAAACGATTGTCCAACTTTCCATAATTTAGACAGCAAAATAGGAAAAATGTTAACTGTTTATGTTGATGCGGCTAAAACCACTTAAATTTAGGCAGAGTCAAAAGCAGGAAGGAAGTGAATCTTGATGATATTTTGAACTTCGTTTCACCCATGCGGCCGGAGAACATGTTGAATACATTGAGTGACCTTCAACTCTAGAACGATGCTACTTCAAGTCGTCGTGTTGCAGAAATTATGTAAGTGGATAGACCTAAACATTGAATCAATCCATAAAGTTACTTAATATTAGTTTAAGCTGTGCAGACAAGTGTAATATTTCTGGGTGAAACCTTTCATAACTCAGTACTTAATGTATGAAGACCGTAAGTGTCACGGCTCGAAATAGATTAAAACAGTGAGAATGTATTTATTAACTTTTCAATATACATGAAAATCACTCATTTTATGGTTTTCGTTCTATTGTGAATTTCCTTTCTCTGTTCTATAGCAAAGTGTATCAGATTTGATTACTATACACTCTTACGTTATGTAGTTTGTAGCTTTATGCAGATGGAAAAACATTTGAGTTAGACTAGGGAACTCCAGAATTGTTGTAAAAGTGAGAGACTGACAGAAGATTATCTCGCATTGCAACTCTTTCAAGTGATAAATTTTGTTGAGGGTAGTGAGGTTTGTTCAGACCCTTCCATTAATGTCTTTATTTTTCTACATTTAATTCAGTATTCCGACTGTAGTATTTAGCTGACTAGCCAAGTTCGTAACTGCCTGAAGCTCTTCTAGGGTTACTGCTGGTCCTAAGTTCACACAGAGGAGGGTTGGGTATGGGGTCAGTAACCCCATCCTGTAGAAAAAAGCTTTCAAAAAAACGTTAACCCGAGTAACCGAATCATATAATTCAAACTCTGCCCTCTGAAATGAAGGAAATATGGCGCCTCATGATGAAAACCAATATTCTTCGGAAGTCATGAGGTTGATGCCTCTTCTAACAACCAGAGCAATAACTAATATAGGTATGTGAGATGTCCGGACAATGTGAGAGGCCAGGAGGATTAGTCAAATAGCTGTAAAAATTAGGATATACAACTTGACGGTGCTCAGAATCAGCGAAACTTAATGGGCCCAAGCTGGACAGAAAAGGTTAAATTCAAGAGAAATGCTGCTGTACTCTGATCAAGAAGAAAATGCTTCGTACACTCAATGAGTTGCTCTGATGCTATCCAAAAAAGCACGTAAAGCACTTATATGAAGGGGATCTCATGGATCCAGGATCATCAAAGCACCTTTCATAACAAAGAAGGAGCGGATCACAATGAATGTTACCCAATGTTATGTACCCACCAATAATAGTAGTGAAGATGATAAATATCAGTTCTACGAGGGGCTGCAATAAATGATAGCGAAGTGCTCAGGAAACGACCTGACCACCCTGATGGGAGACTTAAATGCCAAAGTCGGAATGAACAACAGTGAGTATGAAAATAGCATGGGACGACTTGGACCGACTGAGAAAAAGGAACTATAATGGTGACAGATTTGCAAATTTATGTACATTCAATAAAATGGTTATAGGTGGCACAATATTCCCCCACAAATGCATACACAAAGCTACATGGGTCTCACCAGATCACACTACAGACAATCAGATTGACCATATTTACAGAAAAAAAATCAGGTCAATGAAGGACGTGAGAACCAGGAGAGCTGATACAGCTTCAGATCACTACCTGGCGGTTGCCAAGATGAAATTGAAGAAGCAACGAACAACTAGGGAAACAGTATTACAAAGGTTCAATAAAGCCTTCTTTAGAATTCCTGGCAAACATAACGAATTCAAGATAACTCTCAACAACAGGTTCCAAACCCTACAAGATCTACTCAAAGAAGACGAAACTACTACAGAGGACAATTGTAAAAGGGTCAAAGAAGCACTAACTTCAACGTATCAGAAGGTTCTGGGACGCAAAAAGCATCAACATAAGAAATGAATCTCTATCGAAACACTAGGCAAGTTTCAAGAAAGGAAGAAAAAGAAGAGAGCAACTAACAAGAGTAGTACAACAAAAGAGAAAGTCAAGACACAAAATTGAATACACAGAAGAAAACAAGCAAGTGAAAAGGAGCATTAGAGTCGACAAGAAGAAATACGTGGAATAAGTAGCAACGACGGCGGGAAAAGCCGAAGGAGGAGGAAATATGAAACAACTACATGAAACAACGAAGAAACCAGCACGGAGATATAGTAAACCAGAGAGGCCGGTCAAGGACAAAGAAGGCAAGAACGAAGGGACAGATGGGTGGAATTCTCCGAGGAACTGTTGAATAGACAAGCTCCATTGATTCCACCGGACATCGAAGCAGAACACACAGACCTTCCCATAGATGTCACTCCATCAACGATCGAAGAAATCTGGATGACCATCAGACAAATCAAGAGTGAGAAAGCAGCAGGATCTGACAATATACCAGCTGAAGCACTGAAGTCAAACATAAGAGTAACTGCAAACATGCTTTACCTTCTATTCACAAATATTTGGGAGGAGGAATAAGTGCCACCGACTGACTGGAAAGAAAGATATCTGGTCAATATGCAGAAGAAAGGAGATTTGAGCAAATATGAAAACTATCAAGGCATTACGCTACTGTCGTTACCAGGTAAAGTTTTCAGTGTTGCTGACCCGGATGAAAGATTCAGTAGATGCCCAACTTCGAGATCAATACGCCGGATTCCATAAGGATCGGTCGTGCACAGACCAAATCACGACACTACGGATCATCACTGAGCAACCAATTGAGTGAAACTCGTCACTATACATCAGCTTCCTTGATTATGAGGAAGCCTTTGACAGTGTAAGTAGGAGGACCCTGTGGGACCTTCTTTGACACTATGGTGTACCTGAGAAAATCGTCACCATCATCCGGAATTCATACGACAGAGTGCAGTGCAAAGTCGTGCATGCAGAACAGCTGACAAACGTATTTCAGCTGAGGACCGGAGTCAGACAAGGCTGCTTGTTCTCCCTCTTTCTCTTTCTTCTGGCGGTTGGATGGATTATGAAGACCTCTATATCTGAAAGGAAACACGGAATACAATGGATAGCTCAGGTGCAATTACGTGATTTGAACTTCGCAGATGACCTGGCTCTCCTATCCCGTACACAGCAACAAATACAAATGAAGACAGCCAGTGTAACAGAAGCCTCTGCATCAGTAAGCTTCAAAATCCTGAACGAAGCTGCTACCTTGATGTGGTGGTCGGGCTTGTCTATCGTGATGACCCAAACGAGCTATATTGGCTGGAACATATGTTTCTGTATGTTCTACCATGCCAGGCAGGTCGAATGGAGAACGGTAAGACTAAAAGCAGCAACTAAAGGTCTGAGTGCGAAGACGCACTGCTGACTGTAGAGGGGTGTGATAGCAGTAAGGTGTTTCCCTCGGACAACCAGCATCTGCAGCGATGCTGCCTTCCCACAAGGAGGGGTGAAAAAAGGTCGACCCTAAACATGTCACACCTCACCTTACCTCACGGACTTCCGTCTCGGGCGGTAAGGCCTTTTGAAGAACGGAGCTAACACGTCAAATACCAGCCGTGCGCGACCGGCCTTAAGCAGTTGTCCCTCGGGCTCTACGGTCACGCTCCCAGGTCGTTAAGGAAAACATTATTTCCAACTTCCTTTTCAGGTTCCTCAAAAAATACCCTTCCACGGTGTGGGCAGCCGGGAAGTGACATCAGCCCTCATACCCGTAACAACACACGAGACCAAGTCGGTCACATTCAAATCCTTCCTACACCTAATACCTCTCTTATCTCCATGACTAACCCTCCCCACGTCTCTTTATCACCTCGCACCGCTAGGGCAAACGATTCGAGTACGCGGAACGTTATTCCTGGTCTCCTTAAACCACGCTCTAAACTACATGTAGGAGCTTTTAACATCCGAACACTGTGCCAAATAGGACAACAGGCTTCCTTAGCTAAGATTTCAGAATCCCTCGCCATCGACGTGTGCTGCGTCTCCAAAACTCGCACACAGGACCCGAGTAGCGTCATTCATTTGACATCACCATATCAAAACAAAGAACCAACTCGATTCACACTCCGTGTATCTGGAAGCCCTGATGCTGCTTCTCATGGCCTCGCCGGCGTAGGTATAGCATTGAGTCCTAGGGCAGAACAAGCTCTCTTAGAGTGGATCCCAGTAGACAGTCGTTTGTGCGCTGTCCGACTACACGGAACAGTAAGGATCCGAAAAAATAGGGACACTCGTCGTTGCCTCTTCGTCGTCTCTGCCTATTCTCCTACTGAGTCAGTCAGTAACAACGTATAACTTCGTACGTACGTACATCAGTTCGAGGTGCCACACCACATTAGCACAGAGATGCCGTGGTCGATTCAAATCCCGTTGTGGTAGAGGTAATAAGAGTATAAGCAGTAATTGGAAAGATTAGTATTTGGAGATGTTACTTAAAGAGTATAATACAGTGAAATAAACTTGGGAAGATGATGTAAAAGATGAGTTTTACAGAAAGCTCTCCGACCTCCTCCGAAAAGCTAGGCGCTCGGATGTAGTAATAATTGCCGGTGACTTTAATGCCCAAGTAGGTAAACTAAGCGATAAGGAAAGACACCTGGGTGGATCTTATAGCATCGTGGCTCAAAGAACAGATAATGGCGACCGTCTGTTACAGCTATGCTCAGATAACCGCCTCTTTCTTGCAAATACTAACTTTAAGCATAAGGAAAAACATCTTTTAACATGGCGACCCCCTAATTCGTACCAACGTTGGACCCAAATAGATCACATCGCTATCAGCTACCGATGGAGGGGCTCGATAGAAGACTGTCGCTCATTCTGGGGCACATGCCTAGATTCAGATCATGCTCTAGTACGAGCGCGTATCTGTCTGCGTCTTACTGAACGTAGGAAAGACGCTGCAAGGAAACCTCTTAGGGGCCTACTTAATGATAGTCAAGCTAAGAGTATATTTCAGGAACAACTAGGAAAAGTTAGGCAGGCATATATATGATGTCCACCCCGAGGCAGCATGGAATGATATCCGAAAAGCTGTGGAAACAGCAGTGATATCTGCTAGTAAGCTAAACCAGAAGGTTAGGGAGCAACACTGGATCTCAGCAGCATCTATCACACTGATAGATGCTCGGAAACTCATTCCACCTGGCTCTGAACATAATAAAGAGCGGAGTCAGCTCAAGCGCAAGCTGAAAAGAAGTCCACGCAATGATCGTGAACAGTGGTGGGTAGCGAAAGCAAGAGAGATGGAAAAGGTAGCGGCAATAGGTTCTATGGCAGTGTTCGTCACTGAAAGGAGTACCAAAGAAGTACATTGACCTTATAAAGGTTCTCTACTCGAACACAACTGGTCGAGTGAGAGCTTATGGCGAACTGTCATCATAATTGATTACCTCAAGTGGTGTTCGTCAGGGATGTCCACTCTCTCCATTCTTGTTCAACTTTGTCGTTGACGTGCTTTTAGAGATGACACTTTCCTCATCTAAATTTCCAGGGGTTGAACTTCTACCGGGAGACTCACTTGTTGACTTAGAATACGCCGAAGACATAGTTCTATTCGGTGAAGACGCTGACAAAATGCAGTCTTCTGACCACTATAAGTAACAATGCAAGCATGTTCCGCATGCGATTCTCTCCCTCGAAATGCAAAATATTGCTTAGGAATTGGGTTGGATTGACACCCGAACTAATGATAGGGAGTGAACTAATTGAGCGTGTCGATCGCTTCACTTATCTTGGAAGTCTCATCAGCCCTTGTGGTCTGGTGTGTGACGAAATCTCAGCACGGATACAGAAGGCTCGACTAGCTTTTGCGAACTTGCGTCATTTATGGCGTAGGCGAGATATCCGTCTATCAACCAAAGGACGGGTTTACTGTGCAGCAGTTCGTCCCGTCCTACTTTATGGGAGTGAAACATGGCCGGTAAGAGTATAGGATATTCGTAGGTTACTAGTATTCGATCATAGGTGTCTTCGAAACATTGCTCGTATATCATGGGACCATCGAGTAAGTAACACAGTTGTTAGGAAACGGGTACTAGGTAAGGATGGCAAATCAATTGATGAAGTAATGAAACTTCATCAGTTGAGATGGCTGGGACACGTGTTACGTATGCCAAACGACCGACTGCCTCGACGTGCGATGTTCAGTGGTATGGGAGTAGATTGGCAGAAAGCTAGGGGTGGCCAGATCAAAACATGACATAAACACATGAAGTCACTGACAAGTGGACTGAGCCATGTTGGTAGGTGTAGGCTACCTGGTTGGGGACCGCGAGATGATAGCAACCGATGGTTAGAGACCCTGAACGACATGGCTCAAAATCGTTTGCAATGGCGCAGGTGCATTCACTCTTTGTGCTCTCCCAAATTTTAATCTTCTGAATTCTTCATATCCTTTATTTTCTTTCCAAATTTATTTGACTGGATTATACTCTTTAAATAACATCTCCAAACACTAATTTTCCCGATTACTGCTTATACTCCTACCACCTCTACCACTACGGGAGTTGAATTGACAACTGCATCTCTGCGCTAGTGTGGTGTAGCAACTCGAACTGATGTATGTACGTACGAAGTTTTACGTTGTTACTGACTGACTGAGGCTTCAACATACACAAGGGAAAAAGCAAGGTCCTCAAATACAACACAGAGAACACCAACATTATCACACTTGATAGAGAAACTCTTGAAGTGGTGAAAAATCTCACGTGCCCGTGCATCATCATCGTTGAACAGGGAGGATCTGATGCAGACTTAAAGGCAAAGATTGGCAGAGTAATGGCTGCATTCTTACAGTTGAAGAACATATGGAAACCAAAACGTCTATCAACCAATATCAAAGTTACAGTCTTCAATACGAACGTCAAGACAGTTCTACTGTACAGAACTGAAACTTAAAGAACTACTACAATAATCATCAAAAAGGTACATGTATTTGTGAACAATTGTCTAAACAAGATACTCAATATCCCTTGGTCGGATATCACCTTCAACAGCCTACTGTATGAGAGGTCAGATTATGGGATGGAATATCTTTAATGGGTGAAAGCTACAATATTGACTTGATTAGAAACCTAAATTTACGGCGGCATGATGTACTTCTGTACCAAATAAGTTGTCTTGTATGTCATTTTAAACTAAATGATGCTGTTTGGAAAAGACCGTCAGACCAAGTCTTTCTCATATATTTCCCTTGCATATAGATACATTTTTATAAAGGTATTTATTTTATTCCTTATCTGAGTCATTATTAGCTGGAACTAGAAATCAGAACATTAACATTGTCCGAAGTCATTTTTTCATACAATTTAGCTTTTATAGAATTTGTGGGTAGCTAAAATGTATTATGTTCAACCAACAGATGGTCTCCTAATCTTCCCAGTCGAATTAAAAGTACTCTGCGATTATACCAATAACCTGCGTCTGAACTATTGCATGAAATGGTATATTTACGATGATCAGCAAACCATGGGGAATAAACTGTTTATTTTGCTCATTTATATTGCTTTCTAGTACAAATGATGATTGCTTGTCCACCAAAAACACATTAATATATCATTTAGCTTTGGTAGCAATGATGCATCTCTTAATATTCAAATGCATCTACGAATGGTTGGTAGCATAATTATTTATCCCCAAATGTCCTGGGACGGTCGAGGGTCGAGACAGCCCGCTCTCACACTCGAAATACTCTCACATGGCTACGTGTATACAGGCACTCAGGGAAGTCTTACCCACTGCCTTCTTGTGGCATTACTGTGATTTACGAAATTGAACGGACGAAAAGCGAATGTCCGGCTCTTTAACCGGGTCGGTGGTCACAGAAGGTTCACCTAGGGGAGTTGGAAAAACCTGATTCCAAACCAATGGTGCAGATGAGCACCATGATCCCGAGGGGGAAAATGGAGTATGAACCTATTGTTGGTCACTGGCTACCATGGGACTGCATCTCCTAATGTTGCTCCACTGCCTTGTGGATTAGACCTTCAGGTCAAAGGGTCGGTGTGGGGCTCCACAAGACAACCACCTGCTTCGATTTAGGCACCCGAGCAGTGTCACAGCCCTTACACGAATCAATAATAATTACTACTGACCTCATTGTTATTGTGTGGCGCATATGTATTCGGTGCCTCCTTTATGTGATCAAATAATAATAAATAATTACGTCAGATCATGCCAGTTTCCTTATTTTTGACTGTTTTCATCATAGACGACAAGCTTAGAGAATATAAATAACAACTATCGCAATACTCTATCCTATGACTGTTCACCAAAAAATTGGCAAATACATACATAAAAGCACAGCACCAAACAATTGCTACAATCTACCTTTTGGGTAAAAATTGTCTTTAAAAATGTTGGGGCGGGTGCATTCATCAACATAAAATGTAACATTCAGATAAACGCTTATTGAGAATTTTTAAGTGAAATAAAAAAGGACTGCTAAATCGACCATTAACATATTGACAAACTGAAATAAGTGGCAGGTATCTTATACATAACATGATAATTGGCTTAACAAAGAAGACTCCAAATCGAGTTTTTAAAACATTAAACTACAATACTGTCTACCTAAAAAACCAAACAGCATATGATTACCGTCATAAGGGATAGGAATGTGTTTAAAATTTGAAGTTCTAAATCGAACGGATACTCAGGAACCTATTATTTACTCTCAGTTGTCTGAATATTTCATCATTTCTGTAAGTAACCAAATTTTACATTTAAATTAAAGAGGCAATATTGTTCAGTCCTTATGATTTCTGTTAAATTGAGTACAATCACCGAGTAGTCATCATTCGCTACCATTGTATCATTTTGCATCAATTGATCAATCTCTATCCTTCATTTTAGGATGACGCATGCTCACAACCACAACTGTGAATGCAGTAATTGTATATTAGCATCACTAAAACAGACATGAATAACGTAGAACTTGTTGTGATTAATGCAACGCTGCGTTAGTGCAGAAAAAGTGAAAAGAAAACAGTACTAAGAGTAATAATTATAATGTAGAGATAACAGGGAATATAGTGTTGACTAATCGGGGAAATGACTGGATTAAACGCATCGGATACACTTCACAGGTTCAATTTTCGTCATGTAGTATTTACAGTAACGTGTGGTGATATCAACGGTGAAGTCATACTGACAACTGGATAGGAATGTGGAAGACGTGACATATATCTTAAGAGGATGTAACCTTCCGCCGCGTGGCTAGGCGAGGTAGCCGCCGTCGCAACACATATGAGTTCCAAACATGTAACAGCTAATGTCGATTTCAGTAAATTTAAATACCACTCATACTTGGCTAAAAGCATACTGTTAACTACACAGTAAAGCATTCAACCTAAAAACCCTATTTAAAATAGGATAAATAGCATATCGGGTAAGTCCCAAGGAAAGTCTTAGTAATGGGTGATTTTCTCATAATTGAGGAACACGTTGTCTCTTATGATTTCGTTTTGACAACCAACAATGTCCTTTAAACACTAAGCTAATTGACTTGATGACCGCTGATACAAAGTCACAGATAAATCACTGTGGGTCATTGTTAGGTTGAATAGGTAGAAAACTGCCACATTATTCCGCGTGACTTCTGAACTGTAGTTACTCGTTACCCTGAGAGAGCCAAAATAGTTTACGCACTGAATTAGACGTTACACAATGACCATGAAAAATGGCAGGTAGTAAGTTATCATCAGATAGTAACCAGCAATTATTTGAATTGTTTCCCAGAAGCTTATAGTCAGCAAGACTAGCAGAGGGAAAAATGGATTGTTGATAAGTTTTTTAAAAATGTGACTGAGACGCCAGGTTAACTGACCTATGATCTGTAAATTGAGGAAGTTAGGATGGTTTCTCTGAATAGTTTGTACGAAGAGCCAAAATATAGATAGACTTAAAACTCGAGCGAAACCGCTAAGCCACGTCAGATATCATATTTTACGGTCGAAGCATGAAACTAGAATCCACACGATTGATGAAAATCTTACAAATCTACTTACTTGGTGCAAAGTAATTTGATTTGTGACTTTAGCTTCTCTATCTCTCTGCGACAAGCAAGTCCCAAGCGGAAGAAGTTGTCTGTAATTTGATCTTTTTTAGCAATTAAAACCAAGCGTTCTTTTTCCAGACGACTGACGTGTGCATTCAGTGCCTCAACTTCCGCTTCCAATAATGAAGATTGGGATTGGAGAGAACGTACATGTTCGGGCTTTAAGAAAGAAAGACGACATCAACTTCAAGTTCTTAGCCTGTAACAAGAAAACTAAATAACCAAAGCCATAACAACAACTATGACAAATTCCGAATATTTTCCTTCAAAAATTATGGAGTCCCTGACTATTTACTGTCCTTAAATTTCTTCTCACCCCAAAAGCATGGTTTCAGGAAGGGTTACTCTTGTATAACCAAACTGCTAACTGCGGTGGACAGATGGGCAAGCATCCTTGATCGCAAGGGGAGGGTTGACATCATTTACCTTGATTTCTCAAAAGCTTTTGATAGGGTTGACCATATAATTAATTGATTGGCTCACTTCATATCTGAAAAATCGACATCTTAAGGTCAAGGTTAACTTCAGTTTTTTTTAGGCTATGGAATGTTCTGGTGGAGTCCCCCAGGGTTCAGCACTAGGATCTCTTCTCTTCTTGATCTACATAAATGATCTTCCACAACAGGTATCGTCTGGCTTATTACTTTTTGCGAATGACGTGAAACTTTTGAGAGAGAGATACGCAAACAAGACGATATACAGGCACTTCAGCAGGATCTGACTCGACTTCAAAGTTGGGAAGATAACAGCGGACTCACTTGAAAGTGTAAAGTAGTCAATCTGCAATAAGTCTCAGACTACAGTTACAACTTAAGAAACTCCTCTCTAGTACTATCCCGAGTCGAAGAACATTTAGGAGTCCTGGCACCCTAGGATTTGAAGTCTTACGCTAGCTGTGAAAAAAATGCCTTTCGAGCAAACCTTGCACTGGTAACATTGAAGCGCATTTTTGGCCAGTTTGACGGAGGAACTTTCCACATAATCTTTAAGTTTTATTCGTCCCCATTTATAATACGGATACAGAGTATTTCTCCTCCCCCCTCCTCCGTAAGGATAAGGACACTCTGGAGCCTATCCAACGGCGAGCCACGTAATTAGTTCGGGGACTCAAATTCAAACCTTATTAAGAGCACCTGCAATCACTTAACCTTTACCCATTAGAGTATAGGAGTATTAGAAGCGACCTTCTGATGGCTTACAGTATCCTTAACACTTCTTAGCATCCCCTTAAACACCTAATTAAGCTTAGTTCCAATACAAGCCTATGGGGTAATACCCAGAAATTGGAGATACAACACAGCAGAATGGACTGCAGACACAACTTCTACTCCTTAAGAGTTGTCTAATGCTGGAATTCGCAGCCGAATGAACTATTCCAAGCGAATTTCCAGGAGTCCTTGAAGAGGAAACTTGACCTGTTGTTAAGGACTAAGGATATTACCTTATTATGAGTTACCAATTTCTTTTTTTCCTAATCTATTATAGTTAATATACCTGTGTTCCTGCCTGGAGGTATTGGTGATCCCTTGCTACTAGACACGGAAGCCTGTTAAGCGAAAGCTTCTTCTATTCCGTCCACAACTATTTGAAATCATTTACTTAGGTATGATCTAAGGACTAACTTGATAACTGCCTACACGTTCCTTGCCACACAAAATGTGCCTTACTTGTAAATCACGAAGATATCAAACTATTTTCGACAAACTATCCTAAAATATTTCTGGTTTTTCATCAAGACAGTCGTATCTCAATAATAAATTTTTCAAATGTAAAACAATCTCTAATTTTACGTTGACCATGAGAACAGCCAAAGCAAGCTGTCCCCTGATATTGAAGTAAACTTGATAGTGGAACTGATGCTTGCGACGTCTTGTTGCCTGAAAACTAGATATAGCGAATCAAATCAACAGTAGGAAAAATTTATAAAAATCAGTAGCACAAATTTCATGAAAACTTTGATACCACGTCTAAACTGCACAGATATTCCAGTCTTTTTTCATCATCTTCAGCTACAATTTCGCTGTAAAGATCGAGGTCAGTCATTCCCTAACCAGCGACCTGGCTAGAAAAAGAACTCCGAAGTCGGTAGCGTCAATTGCGGATTAGACCGCCTAAATAGCGCTATTAACATTACAAGTGTCAAACTTTAAGGGAGAGAAATCACTTGTTGTGATTCTTGAAGTGTGAGTTTGAAATATCTCAAAAACATTGAAATACGAATATTTTGTCCGTCTATCACATCCAAGAACAGATGAATGGATGAGTGATATGATTTAAGGATTTCCTAAATAGACCAGCTTCATTGAATCCACCGGACATCGAAGCAGAACACACAGACCTTCCCATAGATGTCACTCCATCAACGATCGAAGAAATCTGGATGACCATCAGACAAATCAAGAGTGAGAAAGCAGCAGGATCTGACAATATACCAGCTGAAGCACTGAAGTCAGACATAAGAGTAACTGCAAACATGCTTTACCTTCTATTCACAAATATTTGGGAGGAGGAATAAGTGCCACCGACTGACTGGAAAGAAAGATATCTGGTCAATATGCAGAAGAAAGGAGATTTGAGCAAATATGAAAACTATCAAGGCATTACGCTACTGTCGTTACCAGGTAAAGTTTTCAGTGTTGCTGACCCGGATGAAAGATTCAGTAGATGCCCAACTTCGAGATCAATACGCCGGATTCCATAAGGATCGGTCGTGCACAGACCAAATCACGACACTACGGATCATCACTGAGCAACCAATTGAGTGAAACTCGTCACTATACATCAGCTTCCTTGATTATGAGGAAGCCTTTGACAGTGTAAGTAGGAGGACCCTGTGGGACCTTCTTTGACACTATGGTGTACCTGAGAAAATCGTCACCATCATCCGGAATTCATACGACAGAGTGCAGTGCAAAGTCGTGCATGCAGAACAGCTGACAAACGTATTTCAGCTGAGGACCGGAGTCAGACAAGGCTGCTTGTTCTCCCTCTTTCTCTTTCTTCTGGTGGTTGGATGGATTATGAAGACCTCTATATCTGAAAGGAAACACGGAATACAATGGATAGCTCAGGTGCAATTACGTGATTTGAACTTCGCAGATGACCTGGCTCTTCTATCCCGTACACAGCAACAAATACAAATGAATTCAGGCAGTGTAGCAGAAGCCTCTGAATCAGTAGGCTTCAGCATACACAAGGGAAAAAGCAAGGTCCTCAAATACAACACAGAGAACACCAACATTATCACACTTGATAGAGAAACTCTTGAAGTGGTGAAAAATCTCACGTGCCCGTGCATCATCATCGTTGAACAGGGAGGATCTGATGCAGACTTAAAGGCAAAGATTGGCAGAGTAATGGCTGCATTCTTACAGTTGAAGAACATATGGAAACCAAAACGTCTATCAACCAATATCAAAGTTACAGTCTTCAATACGAACGTCAAGACAGTTCTACTGTACAGAACTGAAACTTAAAGAACTACTACAATAATCATCAAAAAGGTACATGTATTTGTGAACAATTGTCTAAACAAGATACTCAATATCCCTTGGTCGGACATCACCTGCAACAGCCTACTGTATGAGTGAACAAAACAGCTTCCAACTGAAGAGGAAATTAGGATGAGACGTTGGAAGTGAATAGGACATATATTACGGAAATCACCAAACTGCATCATGAAGCAAGCACTATCTTGGAATTCTGAAGGAAAACTTAAAAGTGGAAGGCCAAAGTACAAATTATGTTTGAAAATGGAAGCGGATATGAAAAGGATGTCTAACAACTCGAAGATTGTCTTGAACAGAGTTCGATGGAAAATACTAGTAGGGGGCCTTTGCTCCTTCACCAAAGGTAACAGTCGAAATTATGTACATTGGAGATTTCTTTTCATCATGTTGTTCGTCGGTTTTCCTTCATTTTTAGTTTTTTTGGGTAAGAACTATAAGAGCATGTTTAAGTAAACTCGTACGTAAGTAACGATATAAAACATACGAAAACCTTGTATTCATATGTGTAGGAAGCATGCGATACCGTAAAGTGTCTCACAGTGATGTATTTAAATTTTTATGGAATAAAACATACACTCATATGAAAACATCAGTGCAAAATATGTTTCTGTATTCTTCGACACAAGTATACAAAGAATATAAAACAAGACGTTATGCAGTGTTCTATGAAAGGTGGTCATTTACGCGTTCTGGGAACATAACCTTTTGTCAGAGCGCGTTGTTAAGTGGCGGTTATCTGGTACCAGTGAAGTTTCGTCGTGGATGGTGATTATCGGGAACGGCATCGTAACTATGGGATCCGTGTCAAGTGAAATCGAAATTATTAGAGTTTCCTTCTGAATACACAGATATAAGATATTCAGTTCTGATATAATCATTAGTTCGGTTCTTATTGATGGTACATCACTTAAGTTCACAATGAAAAATTTTATAGGGCACTTAGCACTCAGCTTCTAGAGGTCGTAGTAATGATTCTTGATGTATGAAAGCTCGTACCTTTAGTTATAAGGTGGATTGAAAGATAACATTAATTAATTGTCTTCTAATGAATGCAAGTTTAACTATACGCATCTCACTTGCAAGTCTTCTAGTGTAAGTACTTAGATCTATATTGTTTGAAGAAGAAGGACCAACGAATTATCCCAGAAGTCGAAGTGTCCTTCTGTAAACGAGTCGTGCTACAGTGTATCAAGCATTAGCGTCTACTGTATCGAGAATACCTAGTAACATAAGTGAAGATCCTCAGTCTATTGTGATATGGTCACGAGTCAAAGTGAAGCTCATAACGGTCGTTTAAGTCGTTCTACCAACCGTTAAGTTGTGGGTAGTAGACGGTCGTTCGGAATCGTATGGTTCCTAGTGATGCGGTGAGAAAACAGGGAAGTCCAGATTCCAACTGGAATCCACAGTCTGTAGTACTATTTGAAGGGCAGTCAAATTTTGCTAACCACCGTTCGATTAGGGCATGGGCTTCTGTTTCAGCCGTGATGTCTTTGACTGGTACTACTTCTGGACATCGTGTGAAATGGCACACAAATGTTAATTGATAAGAGTATCCGTTGGAATCTGGTAAGGGTCCCACCAAATCAAGATGGATGTGGTCACAGCGAGCGTCAGGAGATTCGAAAGAACCTGAGAGAAATTTGATGGAGAATCATCTTACATTTTTGGGAGATTACAAAACAACGTGAACACTCCCTCGCATCGTTATTCATGCCAGGCCAACAAAATCGTTCAGCTTAGAGTTTAATGACTGCGAGAACATCTGGATGCGAAAGCTTGTGCAACGTTTTGATTACGTTACGTTGATAATGTTTCAGCTGCACTCGACGACCCCTACCTGTAGATGGATTATATAAAAAACTTGCCTTACCTGTTCTCATCTATTCAGTCAGTAGTTTCAAGAATCTTGTTGACAACTCGTACTTAATATCGGTATCTTCCTCTTAAGGCTTGGTGAGCTTAGGAAGAATGAAGCCTTGGAAACTGTTCAATGAAGCTACACGTGACAGGGTACCTGCAACCACATTGTTCATTCCAGAGATATGTTGTATATCTGAAGTAGACTGGGAAATGTAGTCTAGCTGTTGAGACTCCCGAGGATAATACTTGTTTGAAGACAAGCTAAGAGAAAAAGTATGAGGTTTAAATTCTGTGGAGAGTGAGTTCGCATCGCCACACGTTATGTTAAAAGTGCCGCACAGCACAATACATTGCTGGGAGTTCCCCAAAGAAGGTAGTGATCATAAGGATTTTATGAATGTCGTCTATAGCCATAAGAAACTGGTTATATTATTCGATCAGACAGTTTTTTAAGGGAGCAGTTGTACCTTTCCAGGTGGCCTTCGGGTCATGGATATGGTGCAAGGGGTTATGGAATCATGGTCTAATTTTTATTAGTATTGCTGTAATAATAGACCTTATCCTAAAATTATAGATTTTTCGTGATGCAAAAACATAATCTATAAGATCTTACGTAAAAGTCACATCATCGTTTATTCTGACTAATCGTATCGTAACAATGGGCAATATGTTTGACGTTTCTAAACAACATATTTAGGCTAGAGATAGAACAATATATTTAATGTGAATAGAAGAGATAAGCTACGCAAGAATGACCACGTTTGCAAGGATGAGTCATGCCATCCGACCCAATATCGAATAAGTGTTCCCGTGTTCACTATTGTTAACCTTCTCTTCGTGTTAATTGCTAAATACAAATTTTTTCAGTAATTATATGCTGGACTTCGAAGGTCGTGTGGTTAAAAACCAACGCCACTACAGGGTAGTGATCGTGAATGGCTTTCGCATTCAGGAACTGGTAATCACCAGTTGGACGCTAATCATCGCCATTCTTTTCAGGACCGTGTGCATAGGAGATGCCTATACGCTGAATATTTCCTTAATCTATTATGTGCCAGAATTCGTTTTTGGCAAACTTTAGCTTTATGGGAGCCAGTCGACAAGTGGTTCTGTAGTCGTGATGAAATCCACAACATTCTCGGGTACTCACGGTAATTTTGGTCGCGTTGAAGACAGTTTGCGTACACGTTGAATGCTTTTTACAAGTATAGATCGATTATGTGCCTAAAAATGACTGAGATAACCTGCAATCAGAAAATGCTTATGATAAGTCTTGTCGATCGAATGCTATATTCGTTTTTCTAAGCTATTCTGGTAACCCGCAGACCCGAACTAAACAGCCACTTGAACATCAAAGAGAAGATGCAAGTATGAGCGAAAATACTTTATTCCCAGGTTCATTTTTGTACAGAAAATCATAGGTATTTATAGATGTTGGCGTCTGTTAAATCAACATCATATTTCAGTCAATCCGTTAACGACATATTATGCTACCGGCCAATAGTAGCACGCCACGTTGAAATTCTAGAATGTTCCATCATACTCTGATTGGTTAGGACTCTTTGGCTCCTTTCGGGCCTCTGGAGGTTCCGTTGAAGTTCTCCGGAAGCCGACTCAACACCTCACTCGAATAAGATTTTTTCCTGGGATCTATTTGTCATTTGGCAACTGGGTTGCGGTGGCGTCCCATTATTCTTGTCGTCTTCCTTGTCTGAAGCTTCTTTTCAGTGTTTTTGGGCATTTGTGGCATTGATGCATCTAAGATTTAATCTAACGGGAAAATCGGCCAGTTATTTTGAGTCTTCATCGTTCTTTTGTCTTTATAGATTTGATTTGTGTGCCGTATACATGTCACGAAAGTTCCTCGAACTCTGTACAGAAGTCTTCCAAATTTTTTGTACAACTTCTAACGGCTCCCATCAGTTCTTCACGATGTAGGATTTAATGTCAACTTTGTCACCAACATTCAAGTTCCGAATAATTGGATTGTGAATGCGCTCATCCACTAATTTGGATGGCAACATGGCATTGAAGGCGGTTTGAATACGCTTCCCGAACATGGCTTCTGCAGAAGACTTGCTATCTCAATCATTTGGGTTCGGGGTGGATCGGTAGGATGTTAAAATTTTTGTGATCACCTGCCCAGTCGTCCCTTTGCCTCCCCCTTTCAGTATTGCTCGTTTAAAGGTGTCCACAAAGCGCTTTGATTGTCCGTTTGATTGTGGATGATAGGGTGGAGAACGAAGATGAGTTATTCCGTTTGCTCTACAGAAATGTTTAAACGATTCTGCGGCGAATTGAGAGCCGTTATCCGTTACCAAGGTCTCTGGTACTCCGAAACAGCTGAATAGGTTAGACAACTTGTGGATTGTTTTTGCTGTTGTATAATTTGGCATGGTATATCCTTCCGACCATTAGAAACATTTCCCCTTGGATTGGACCGACAAAATCTGCGTGAAGTCTTACCCAGGGTCCTGCAGGCGTAGGCCAATACCGAGGTTCACATTTCAAAGGATTTTGAGCAGCTTGAATGTATGATGAACAGTTACGGCATTTATTCTCGATATCTTTGTCCATTGACGGCCAATAGCATAACTACGAGCCAACGATTTCATTTTATTGATTCCAGGATGACCACTGTGAAACTGCTTGAGAACCTTGTGACGTAATAACTTCGGAATAATAATTCGATCACCGAACATAATACACGAGTCAACAACCATTAGTGAGTCCTGTCGACGAAAATATTGCAAAAGTTCTCCGTCAAGGTGATTGTTTTGCCATTTGGTCGAGAGATAGCATTTTACTGTGCTCAGTATCTTACCACTTCCAGTGATCTTGATAGTTTCAAAGGTTACTAAAAGTCTATTAATTGCGTCGTCCAACACACGATGAACTTCTTCCTCGGCTTTTATATTTGCTACAAGAATCTTCTCTGGGGTTTTGATTGGGAGCCTATTAATCTCGACAATGTGTCAGCTTGCCCGAAGGTGGTAGTAGACTGATACTTCATCTTGAAGTCCTAACCCAGAAATGTGGTTGCCCATCGTTGGAGTCGGTTTGCTGTATGAACAGGAATTCCTTTCTTTGACCCAAAAACTGCAAGTAGTGGCTTATGGTCTGTTATTTGGGTAAAATGTCGACCATATTTCATCTTGTGGAACGTTTTCACTGCAAAGATAATTGATAGGGATTCTTTCTCGATTTGGCCATAGTTTCTTTCGTTCGTTGTCAAAGATCTGACAGCGTGTGAGATGGCTTTCTCAGACCCATCAGGAAAAATGTGAGAGATAACTGCGCCCACACCATAGTTAGAAGCATCTGAAGCAACGACTATCGGTAGGGAAGGATCATAATGTGTCAATAAGAGATTGGAAGTCAGGAGTTGCCTGATTTTCTCGAAAGACGCTTGGCAGTCTGCAGACCAATTCCATCTTGTATTCTTTTGTAGTAGGTTGTTTAGTGGAGCATGTAGACGATGGAGATCGGGTAGGAAAGTACCATAATGGATGACCAATCCCAAGAATGATGGTATGGTAGTAATGTCCATGGGTCTAGACATTGTTTTCACTTCAATGTTCTCTGGATCTGGTCGTCTTCCGTCTTTATCTATTATGAACCCAAGGTACCGTACTTGCTGCATAAAGAAGCCACACTTATCCGCTAGGAGGCGAAAACCATAATCGGTTATGCGTTCTATTACTTGGGCCAGTTTCTTCTACAGGTCCATTTTATCTACTGCCATAATTATGATGTCGTCTAAGTAAGCTTCTGCCCCTGGAATACCTTGTAACATGACATCCATAATTTGATGGAAAATAGAGGGCGCTGTCCTCACCCCAAAACGTAGTCGGTTATGCCGGAACAGAACTTTGTGTGTGTTGATCGTTAGAAGACCTTTGCTTTCATCAGATACCAGGATTTGTAGATATGCGTCTGATAAGTTCAATTTCGCAAAATATCTGCCACCTTTCTGCTTAGCGAAAAGATCTGGTAAGGGTAACGGATACTGGTGATACTCTAGAGCTTAATTTAATCCCGTAGAGTAGTCTGCACATAGACGGACACTTCCATTCGACTTCTTGACCACCGCTATTGGTGCAGCTCAGTTCGAGAAGTTCACAGGCTCGATAACACCCATTTGCTGAAGTCGTTGTAATTCTTGTTCAACTATTGGAACATCAGCTTAGGATACGGGTCTTTTAGGTTGAAAAACGGAAGTAGCTGCAGGTTTTAGGTTTAACACTGCTTTGGCCCTCGTAAATTCCCCCAATCCTTCTTTAAACACGTTTTGGTGTCTTTGTATCATGGCATTTTTCTGGCTCCACTCTGAGGTGTTGTCAGTACTGACTCGTCTGCAGATACTTTTAATAGAATGGTCTTCTAGTTTAAGTGTTTCTATAAGATCTAACCCCGTTAAGTCGAGTGCTGGCTTCTTTGTAAGATACACTGTTTCATTTGTTGTTACAGTACCTTTAGAAACAGTGCATGGCACTTTTCCAACGATATTTAACTTCCCTTCAAATGCACTGTGTGCAAGCTGTGTTGTTGGGAAAACTGTCGGTCTTCCAATGTTCTTCCATGTTTCTGGGCTGATTAAAGTAATATCAGAAGCCATATCAAGCTGAAGGTGAGTATGGTGTTTATTAATATTCAACGTTACGTACTTTCTTTGGCGGCAACTTCGTGCTTTGTTATGTAATACCAATATTTTGTTGGTTGAAGCACTATGTCTGTATTTCTTTGAGTAAGGTTTCAAGGAATGTTGTTTATAGTTTCTTCTTCTGCAGAGGTTTTCTTTATGTCCCTTCCGATTGCATTTACTACAACAATGTTCTTTGTACGGGCAGAACCGCTTATAGTGCCAACCTCCATATGCCCAGCATGGAGCTGATGGTTTGTCGCTGTTATTACGATAATTATGCGTACTCAACCTTGAAAGACTTTTCTCTTGACTGCACTGACGTTATAGAAACAGTGACCGTTTTCTACCATACTCTCAGTTCACGATTCCTTCATGTTTCGACCAGTCATCTCCTGGTTCTTTTGTTAACTTTAAGCACTAGTAACGGATATTGAATAGAGATGATTGTTCTCAAAAGATTTGGAACAGGGTTTTGACTGTATCATCAAAACTAAAATCTCGTGGATTCTTCGGAAGAATGAAGTTACTATAGCGTTCATGTTCCGTCGTCCCAAGTTTTCTAAAACGTATTCTGACTTTTGGAAGCATCATCCAGTTTGCAAAGATCAATATAAAACAAATCTTCATACTTCTTAAACCACGACTCAAAAGTTACACCTGTTTCACCATCAAAATTAAATTCATGGATGGCCTTAATGACTGAATCAGTATATGAAACTTGTGATTCACTAGAAGTAGGGTTTCTCTGGAACAGGCAGAATTTCTGCATCAGGGTTTCCATGATTCTAATTCGGGACCCTTCAAACCTTTTTTCTTGACGCACCATATAAGCTTCTAATTGCTCCAAGGAAATATTCATTGTAGTTTTCCCGTCGCCACTGATAAGTCTTGTCGATCGAATGCTATATTCGTTTTTCTAAGCTGTCCTGGTAACCCGCAGACCCGAACTAAACAGCCACTTGAACATCAAAGAGAAGATGCAAGTATGAGCGAAAATACTTTATTCCCAGGTTCATTTTTGTACAGAAAATCATAGGTATTTATAGATGTTGGCGTCTGTTAAATCAACATCATATTTCAGTCAATCCGTTAACGACATATTATGCTACCGGCCAATAGTAGCACGCCACGTTGAAATTCTAGAATGTTCCATCATACTCTGATTGGTTAGGACTCTTTGGCTCCTTTCGGGCCTCTGGAGGTTCCGTTGAAGTTCTCCGGAAGCCGGCTCAACAGCTCTCATCAGGGTCGGTGGGTAGTTTATGGTTTTATAGCAGTTCTTCACCAATGATTGATATAAAATCATCAGCGACAACGAGAATCCAGTGAATTTGTTTGCGTAAATTCACGTTAATACAGAAATATTGATTACCGTATGTGACGATCGATTTTCCATTTGATATCGGTAAGTTGAAGACAGGTTCATGGTCGTTAGAGTTATCAAGAATAACGTTTACGTTAGTTAAATTTCGTCGCCAAATGAGTGACTTGCAACAGCCGGCTACGTCTGCCGTCTAAGGTTGCCGTCAATGCGTTCTGGCGGTGATGTTTCCCGGAAGGATTATCTTGTCCGATGGTTTGTAGGTTGGTAAACTGCAGGGATTTTGCGATGTACGGAAGGCTTACCATACATATTGTGGTACCGACATCAATCAGGAGTATATTCCTCTCGCAGTCGATGGACAAATAATTTTCTATAGTCTCTTTTTCCGGAAATTTCGTAGTGTCTATGATTATGGTGAATACTAAGTTAGCAAGCGAGTTTATGACAAATATACAGATCGAAAACTCGGGAAAACTTCTTCCTCATCAAGTATGCAATAATATGGAACAAACTTTCCTCCGAAATATGCATGGCAGATGAATTACATACGTTTGTAAAACTGCTTGATCAAGCCCTCACTTGCACTAATCTTGCACTTACAAACACATCTGCGCCCTACTCAGACATCATAGGCTCTCTCCATGTCTAGACCAAACTGGACTTCAAGTTCAGTTGCTTTATCTTTCCTACTTTGCAGTTGCATTAATTACTTTTTCCATCTTATTTCTTCACTTGAAGTAGACAGGTAGTTCACTGAACTTATCGATACCGTTCAACTAGGCTCAGTAGCTAAGTTGCACTCACTGCCACACTAAAAAGTCAAGAGAAACGCACAAGCGACTACCTACTGCCAGTGGTCCTGCATATATGGAGCCCGTTACCAACCAACTAGTTAGGACAACACAAAATAGCATCAGCACCAAGTTAGTGTGAGTTTCTTCCCGTTTATTCAATATCAGCTTTTTACTGTTCTGTGCACTATGGCGACTAGCAATTAATATTATTTCTCCACTCGTTACATTATCTACAACTCATATACTTCTATATTTTGTCGCCTGCTTTAATAAACAACTATGCTACATTATACCATTCTTAATGCTTATACTCTGATTGGCAAACTATACTTTATACTGTAGTCAATTTAAGCACCGCATCGATTCCCCACCCACAGTATATAACTTGTAACTGCTTGATAAGCTTGTTAAGTGTTACTTATAGAAATAGTGTTTTTCAACAGGTAGTGAAACACGGAGGATTGTGTGAGGTATGACATACATCCAAAAATATGCTTAGATGAGTCCAACATCACAAAAGGAGAGAGGGTGGAGTTACTGACCAGCAAGCATTGATGGTGAGGGCGATGACTTCAATCCACCCGCGTTTGTGGGGTAGAACATTTTGAATGTATCAGGCTCTTTATGATTGAGAATAAGTCAATCAATCTGTGATACAGATTGTCTTCCTACGCTCACTACTCAGACTCATATTTCTGATTTTACACTGGATTAGCTATTCTACTAAGACAACATATAGTATGCCAAATCAGAATTTTACGCTAGCATTGTGTGGCTGGCATCGGATAGACAAAAAAAGAAAAGAAAGAAAAAAATTGGATTATAAAATATACATATAATTGTGTGCATTGCAGCAATCCAGCTTTTAGCTTTCAAGTATGACATGTTGACAAACCTAAAATGAAATAAGGACCACAGGAACCGGTTCTTGAGATCGCAAGATAAAAAAATTTACAGAATACTCAATAACTTTGCACCTTTTTATCCTTATTATCGTGTGTCTGATAATATCAATTACCGTTTGATCTAGGCTATTGCTAAACCAAGTATATTCATCTAAAGATTGTCTAGACTGATAGACAATGTGGTTTGATATGTATACAACACATAAGTAATTAAATAACAAACAATTTTAGAAATTTCTAGACAACTTTAGAAGTAAGAGACTTACAAATTATCGTGACAAACAATCTCCATTTATCACCGACTGACCCAACATGGCACAAGTTATCCTCAACCATGTGATGAAACTCAACAGAACATATGACTTCAAGAAATAGCAAATAAGAAACCATCGTGGGATATGTTGTAAACTATATTGAAAATAAATCTTTAGGATGTTTTCTGTAACCACTTGACAAACAGAGACGTGACACACCTCGCTTATACAACAACAGGTGATATAATTTCATTCTAAATAAGCGGACTATTATGGTCTATTTAAATACTAAAGCCCACCGTTCCTTTGGCTCCTCAGTCATTCCAAACCAAAAAGGGCAATTTTTATTTCTGAACGGCTGGTGAGACGATAATTTATGTAGTACCTTTGGGAATTTTGAAGAAACCGTCAGAATCTTCACCTACTGACCAGGGTTAAACGAGGGTCATAAATTAGTGTAAGGAGACTCAGATGCATATGCACATCGGACGGACTTAAATACTTTGATTACCTGACTTTAAAATGGCTGGTGTTTTTCAACGCAACCAAGTATGTTTGCGTGCATAGCGGGTATAAAAAATGTAGTAGGTGATCCATAGGTAGTCTATGCTCATGGTCTGGTCTCACAAGGATCTTGGGGTGACAGTGAGCTGTGATGTCTTAAACAAAAGGTTTGAAACCCTATGGGCTTTAAGACGAACATTTATCAACCTAGATACTAATATGTTTACTACAAAATACACAACCTTAGTGAGATCCAAGCTTGAAAACTGCGTTCAGGCTACAAGTTCCTGTTTAATAGGCGACTTGTATACCTTAGAAAAAGTACAGAGGAAGGCTACCCGTGAACTTCCAGAACTCCGGGGTCTGCTATACCTCATTGATCTGTTCGATCGTAGATTAAGCGGTGATCTAATTGTGATGTATAGAATAATAAGAAATGATTCTGTATCTGATATATATTCACTTTTTTTTCCTACTAGATCAGGAAAAGTCAGATGTGCCGAGAGATTAGAAAAGCCAAGAATGAACAAAATTCATGTGACATACAGGTTTTCACTTCGAGTTATCAATTCTTGGAATCAGTTATCAGAAGAAGTTGCGTCTGCAACTTCAATTAACTCATCAGCAGTAGACGAGGTACTCTCAGTAGCTTATTATAAAAGAACTAACAAAGGCCGTAGGTCTTGGCCCTCAATACACAAATCTGAATCTGAATTAGGATTAGGGTTTAGTGTTGCATATAAGCGTTTGAAATTAGAGTTACCTGCTTGATTAAGAATGCCCACGTACCATGCAAAACCAACAGAGTCATAAAGTTACTTATTCTTACCCCTTTATAAACAATTCGCAGCAAACATTTTTCATACTAGTTGCAATTGCTAATGTTGAGTTTAACGAGGTATATTCAAAACGTGTTTTTTGTGTCCATATTATCAGCATATCTCGCCATGAAACTACGAAGACGGAAATAAAAATTGAGTGAGAGTTTATTGATGCGGAAAAATCAGTTTACAAGTTGAATATATAGTTGAGTTAAAAATACTACTACAAATAATTTCTCATAGTTAACGGTTCCTGTCACGTCTCCATATTTTGTTACATTCTGGTCCATATTTTCTATCGTAAAGAATACTATACAAAGAGAAGTGTGAGAGAAAATACAGTCTTACCTACTTATTGATGATTCCTAATTAAAACATGGCCTCGTTGAATCTGTACATACTGTTTGCTTCGTCTGGGTAATGGAATTGTTGTGTTATTATGGAATGTGTATGTGTTAGATAGCTTCCTTCGACTACAATGTCTACGAATATGATGAACCATACGATTCATGTTTCGTAAATGACCGAGCTTACTTGCATGAGTTCGTCTTCTTATGTACACTAGTAGCATATGGTGGCAAGGACTCCGGCATGTCACAATTCATCCACGAACCGGGTTACATCTGCTCGCAGTTCTAGGCAAATAGAACAGCACCCCCACGACCAAAATTATCCGTTATTACCAACTGAAACAACGAATATCTACAAAATAGAATTGATCGATCAGCAGTTTACATTCAGCGTGAATGTGATGGGTATGGGTATCGTGAGGAGAGGAAAATTATTATACTCTACGTTTTAGAATTCCCTTAGCACGCTATCGAACTCAGTCCAGCTTCTGAAATGCCTGTCCAGTATTGTACATTAAAACGCTTCACTTACGTCGACAAAATATCTCTTGAACATGAAGCACAACAAACATCACCACGTAATTAGTAAAAATCAGTTATTCATCGCAACAACACCTTACTAACTGAAGAAATTACTACTAACATTTAAGACGTACGGGTTGTTTGATATTTTGTCTTAATCCTCGAGTAAAACAGTGATCCAGATAAATTTCACGCATCTAGAACTGTTAAGTTATTCTGATTTTTGTCATGTTCTTTTCTGGATCTTATAAAGGTTTAAACAAAGGCGATGAGGTTCGGTTTTGAATTTTGCATCGAAGATCAAGTTACAAAGCAACAGTCGAGCCAACGTATGTACTATAAGACAGAGGAAGCTAAGTTGCTGTTCTTCGCAATGATTTTGTGGTTTTGCTGCAGCAAAAGATCAATTGAATATGAGAACACTTAATGTCCATGCAACCCAACGGACACCGAACAAATCCCTCAGCAAATTAATTACGAACCCATCGACAAAACGGTGAGGAAAATCTCCGATTAGTGGGTTTTTAAATATTCAGGTCTTGAAAGTGAATGCTATCAAGGCCTGTGTAGATAGGTCGTTCTCTCCAGGAGTTTTATATCCCAACGCTGGTGGTCTAAGAAATAAATTCTATGAACTAGAAGCATTGGTGGACAAATTAGGTTCACTCGTTGTAGATGTGATAGAAACTTGGTTAATCCATGGCTTCGACATTACTCCAGAATTACCTGGATATCACTACCTAAGAAGTGATAGATATACATGTTAGAAAGGAGATGGTGTCCTTTTATACATAGCCAACAATATAAATAACCACTACTTTGTTTGCTAATCCTGTGATAGTGGGACTTGTGAAGTCATTAGATATGAGCTCACTATCGGATGTTTGTACATTTATACTCGATGATATCTATTGCAGCCCAATCTGCTTAGATGATTACTTTATTTTAGAGCAAACTCAGCTATGGAGTGCGAATAACAGATGCTTGATAATAGGAGACTTTAATGCACCTGATATTGGTTGGACAAATACGACTGCGGAGAGATCTATAAAGTCCTTTGATAGTAGGTTTCTGATAGCATTAATAGGGCATGCACTAGTACAGCATGTATCCGAACTCACACGTTTTCGTGCAGACCAAGGTTCTTCTCCGTCAGACTTGTTAATCACTCATGCGACTGGGGGTATTGCCAACCTAATTTTCTTTCCACCTTTAGAAAATAGCGATCCCACTGTTTTTTCATTCACTTTTAGAGCTAGTGACATGATATACGATCAGCAAAAGCCTCACCCAAATGTATGGAGGGCTAACATATCAGCCATTCAGGAGTGCGTTGCTAAGACAGATTGGTCAATGGATACTAGCTCATCAGTTAAAGGAGTATGGTCTATATTTAAATGCAAGTTTAGTACAGTTACGTACCAAATAGACCAAATAACAGTCCACTATGAAGAACTAAACAAGTCAAGAGACTTCTTAGACATATGAAAAAAGGCACTGAAATATGTTCATTTCTACTGGCTTAGAACAGTACGAATCCAGTTACTGTAAGATTAAGAAGTATGACTAGACGGTCATATGAAAAACAACTGGCTAAGGATTGTAAATATAGTCCAAGGCGGTAATTCTCGTATATAAAAAGACGAACTCAGTGAAGCGATGGAATTCCATCACTTTTGATACAAGAAAATCCGTTAATATCGGCAAGAAACCATACCGAAAAGGCTGAAGCTTTATAAAAATATTTCAGTAATGTGTTTTCTATCAGTAATGAAGAACAACCAACGATTCAGTGTGATTGTGGAGTCTCATTGATGGACCCTGTAGTCATGGAGAAAGGTGCTGTTTCAATACTACCTCAGCATCTCGAACCCGATAAGTCCAGTGGGTCTGATGATATTCATCCCAGGATTATCAAAGCCCTATCAGATGTAATTGCTGTACCTTTAGCGATACTGTTTGATATGTCTACATGGCAGTCCAGATCGTCCAAAGACTGGAAAGACGCGATAACTACTTTGGTGTACAAGGCTGGGAGTAGAAATCTCGTTAGTAACTATCGACCCGTTAGCGTAACTGGTGAAGTTGTAAAACTAATGGAAAAATTATTTTGATAGCATAATCGTTTATCTAGGGAACAAGATGGTTTTCGGAGAGGCCTGTCATATTTGACAAATCGTTTTACAAGAGAAGATTGAGCTGCGGCAAAACATAGAAATATTCCTGTAGATGTGATTTTCAAAAATCTGAGTACAGCCTTCGATAAGGTCTTTTATTTTGGCCTTAAATTAAAACTGAAATCCATCATACGGTCATAAACTGGATAAGTGACTTTTTCCATGACAGGAGGCAAAGGGTAAGGATAAATGAAGCTCTCTCATTATGGGAACCTGTAAAATATGCAGTTCCCCAGAGCACAGTCCCTGGTCTCTTTTCTTTTTACTTTATGTAAAAGAATTACGAACTCATTCACAGCATATCAGATAGAATAGTATTACTGGATGATCTCAGCTCATTGGTGGCATGGATGGACTGGTGGTCACTAGAAGTAAATCCTGACAAGTGTCTGGTGATGCAATAAAATAACCATGGTGATTCGCATCGCTACACGATATATGGATCCGTGTTACCCAAAGGAAGAAACTATAAAGATTTAGGAGTCATAACAAGCAGTGGTCTCAAAACTACCAGTCACTATAAGGCTCTTACTACAAAAGGCTATAAGATATTATTGTCTATTCGTACGTCTTTCCAGTATTTGGATGATGAGATATTTAGATTATTATACTCGACTTTCGCGTGACCACATTTGGAATATGGTATTCAAGCAGCGAGTCCTTGCTTCAAGTGTGAGGTGGATCTGCTGGAACGAGTCAAGCGACGAGGGACTAAGATAGTAAAAGATCTATCTGGCCTATCTTATGAAGACAGACTGAGATACCTTAACTTATTTCTATGATCTTATCTAGGGAACTTTAATGCACCTATGGTAGACAGGGAAAATCTGCGAACTGAATCGTCAGAAAATTCCTTCGAGCAGGAACTAGTTGATGAGTTTGTCACATGTGCTTTAGTGCAACATGTGAAAGAAGCGACTAGCTACGACCGGGACACTAAATCATCCTTACTAGATCTGATACTCACCCACTATGTGGATGACGTTGGGAACCTTCATTATATGCCACTTCTATTTAAAAGTGATCACGCAGTTTTAATTTTCGACTTCCAGTCACAAACACGCGTCAGTCCAATTCAGACCTAACGTCTGGAAAGCGAACATACCAGATATCATGCACTCAGTATCGTTAGTAGATTGGACAATAGACCCAGAGTCCTCAGTTGAAACGGCCTGTGACGCATTTCGAAATTCATACTTAAAAGTTACCACACCCCACATCCCTTGGACTATATCAAGGGGGCCGAGAAACTCCCCACCATGGTTCAGTAGGGAGGTCCACATCCTTCTCCGTAAGAGAAAAAAAATGTGGGAGAGATTTAGGTTACTGGAGACTGATGAAACTAAATCCCAGTTTAGAAAAGTCCAGAATACCTGTGCCTCGACCCTCCGTAAGTCTAGAAAGTTGTACGAAGAAAAGATTGTTAAGGAATCTATAGAATGTCCTAAACGCTTGTATTCTTATATAAACCAAAGGACAAAGAGAAGAGGAAATATTCCTGCTCTATGTGGAGACAGTACTGCCGCGTCACTAGTGGAGGACGAATTTGGTAAGGCTCAAGTATTCTCAAACTACTTTAGCAATGTATACACCATAGAAGCACTCTTCCCATCAGCGCATACAGATCCCCCACACATACACTGGATAGCGTGACCATTAAAGAACTCGATGTCTTTGGTCTGCTAAATAAGCTTGACATAGATAAATCCACGTGGCCCGATGAATTACATCCTAGGCTACTGAAGGAATTATCTAACTTCGTTGCGAACCCTTTAAGTATATGCTTTAACCTATCCGTAACGCAGGATCGTTCACCCAAAGACTGGAAAAACGCCATAGTAAGTCCTGTCTTCAAAGCAGGTACGAAACATAAACCTGAGAATTACCGCCTCGTTAGCCTAACTAGTGTGGTTGTTAAAATCGTGGAAAAGATTATTCAGAAGGTGCTGTTTAAGTATCTCGATAAAAACCGGATCTTTTCGAAGAAGCAGTACGGTTCCAGAATAGGTTACTTTTGTCTCACTAACTTACTAGTGGCTCGTGAAAGCTGGTGCGCTCTTAAGGACCAAAAGTTACCTGTAGACATAGCCTTCATTGATTTCAGCAAAGCTTTTGACAAGGTTCCGCTCAACCGGCTGTCATATAAGTTAAGAAATGTCGGGATTGGAGGCAATCTACTTATGTGGATAAAAGATTTCTTAGTTGGGCGTCAACAAAGAGTTCGGGTGAACTCAAAGTTATCTAGCTGGGGAACTGTGCTTAGTGGAGTGCCCCAGGGTGCAGTTTTGGGGCCAGTGCTATTCCTATTCTATGTAAATGACATTCCTCGTCTCCTAACATCATCGGTCTTGCTATATGCTGACGATGTCAAGATATGGAGGACGATACGATGTGAGGGTGACAGCTTAGAACTACAAAATGACCTGAGGAAATTATCTGAATGGTCTCAAACCTGGCAGTTGCCGATAGATACTTCCAAGTGTGTGATGCATATCGGTCGTCAAGGTACAGATACATACACGATGAATGACACTGAGCTACCTGTCGTCCAGACATATAATGACTTAGGAGTCATCGTTAGCCATGACTTAAAGACTACTGCACGCTGCCATACAATAGCCGCCAAAGGTTTTAGAACGTTTTGGTCAATACGTAGGGCTTTTAGTCATGTCGACACTAAGGTGTTTTTGACTTTGTATACAGTGTTCGTGCGTCCTAAACTTGAGTACTGCATACATGCGGCTAGCTCCTGCTTAAAAAGCCAGTAAGCTTCTGGAAAAGGTTCAGAGAACAGCAACTAAGCTGATTCCCGGAGTAGCAAAGCTCCCGTATGATGCTCGACTGACCAAGCTAAACCTAATCATAAAGAAGAAATAGAGGTGAAGTGGTTAGTTTTGAAATTGCTTATTGATAAGTTCGCACCTGATATTCCCTCATTTTTCTTGTCTTTCAAAACAGAGGAATTGCGAAAAAACTCTAAAAAAGTTTACAAGCCCAGAACAGATTACTTGTCAGCTGACTATCGACTTTCCCATCAAATCATCAACGATTAGAATTCATTACCTCAGCACGTGGTTGAGGCTCCATCCGTCGATTCTTTCAAAAGAAAGTTGGATCAACTGAGGGACCATCATTGCCAAGACTAACACAAGCCATCAGGCCTCCTGTCCTTCCCAAACTGAAACTGAAACTGATGTCAGACCGTTCAAGGTCGTTTATACGAAACGGTGGGCAGTTTTAAGCGGGCCTGACCTTTTTGCCATTTCTGTGTCGACTTATCGATACGTCATGTCCCGTCCACCGTCCAACTTCTCTTGGGTTTCGAAATCTGTAGCCGGGTTCGCCTTTCCACGAGAAAAGTATGAGCTAGAATATCTAGTAGACAACGCTGGGATAAGCCATATAATTACTTTGTGTCATGAAGTTCCCCAGTTCATTTCGGATTTCACGTGTAAGTTATTCAGATTATACGATATTTCATTGGCTATCGCGACAAATAAAATATTGTACCAATCTAATTTCTATACATACATGGTGCTGTGGTACCCATAATCGCCAGGTAACTGAAGATTTCAGCTCGAAGTAAACTCTTCGTTAATAATGCTAATATGACGGCTTTCTCTATGTTCTGTCGAGTTCATCGGGACTGGTTGATGATATTTGTGAACATACCGCCTAGTTGCCTAAATGACATCAAGGAAGTAGGAAGTTGATTGAACACATTTTGTGTGCTATGCATTGTACAACAACACATTAAAGGAGATATATCACAAAGTCAGCTAACTAATCATTAGTGTCATTTAGAAGTCATGTACATTTGTTCTCTGCACTGACATATCCACTTCTAGGAAAATTTGTTTTCGTCATCAATGGTCGAGGTCAGCGATAGTAATTCAGTCCGTCTGAATATGTTTCACGAAGCCATCATAGTAACCTCCACACCATGCACCATATATGATGACTGGGTTTAGGTGATAAGAGCTCAGAGGTATTCAGCTGATAACACTGAACCGTTATAAGGAAGATAATCCAGATTTGTCAGTCATACTTCCCGTGTACTTGGTTTTTAGTCACACCACTTTCGAGGCAGTCATACTTGTTGCTGTTACTCAAACCAAAACACAGTTATTAATTTCATCTGAAGATTTAGTTTAAATCAAAATGAATATATCTGTACCTCTTTGACCTTTTTTATACCCTAATTCAACCGTGGATTGATCCTATCATTGGAATACTAATAATGAAATCCAAACTTAACGGTATAGTTTACGTCAGTCACTGATGGATTAATTTCATGTCTTGGTCTGCATTACCCTAGACTTTCTCAGCCTACTCTTGGGCCAGCGGTTAATGCGGTAGACTGTGGTGGCATATGATTGAGGTTCGCATCTTTATCAATTGATCCCCTCGTTTACTATACATCCTTAATCCTTAGCATTATCCACTTGTCGGTTCCATAATTTGTTACACCTATCAGTAATACATATGTCCATAAAACCTGTTAATCCAAAAAGCCAAAGTTAAGGAGCTTAACTAGCTGAACATTAGTAAAATTATCTATGTCCTAAAACCTTAAATGATAAATATTTAGTCAGTGCTAGGTCTAGGAATAACCTTTTTTAAGTTTACAAACCTCAAATAGCTAAGTGTTATATGATAGTAAATGATATTGTTTTAGGTTCATTATCAGTCTTATGGACTGCTCTGTGGTTGTCACACTAGGGTTTTCATCCTTGTTTATAAGTCGGCATGATCGTTGGTTACAATCCGTTGGGAAAAATTATATCCCGGTTCCCATTCTCTAACTTGTCAGTCAATCTAACTGCTGAAGATAGACCTCAGAAAGCAATTAATCAGCTGTTATATTTCAGTCAGTCAGTAACAACGTAAAACTTCGTACGTACGTACATCAGTTCGAGTTGCCACACCACACTAGCGCAGAGATGCAGTTGTCAATTCAACTCCCGTAGTGGTAGAGGTGGTAGGAGTATAAGCAGTAATCGGGAAAATTAGTGTTTGGAGATGTTATTTAAAGAGTATAATCCAGTCAAATAAATTTGGAAAGAAAATAAAGGATATGAAGAATTCAGAAGATTAAAATTTGGGAGAGCACAAAGAGTGAATGCACCTGCGCCATTGCAAACGATTTTGAGCCATGTCGTTCAGGGTCTCTAACCATCGGTTGCTATCATCTCGCGGTCCCCAACCAGGTAGCCTACACCTACCAACATGGCTCAGTCCACTTGTCAGTGACTTCATGTGTTTATGTCATGTTTTGATCTGGCCACCCCTAGCTTTCTGCCAATCTACTCCCATACCACTGAACATCGCACGTCGAGGCAGTCGGTCGTTTGGCATACGTAACACGTGTCCCAGCCATCTCAACTGATGAAGTTTCACTACTTCATCAATTGATTTGCCATCCTTACCTAGTACCCGTTTCCTAACAACTGTGTTACTTACTCGATGGTCCCATGATATACGAGCAATGTTTCGAAGACACCTATGATCGAATACTAGTAACCTACGAATATCCTATACTCTTACCGGCCATGTTTCACTCCCATAAAGTAGGACGGGACGAACTGCTGCACAGTAAACCCGTCCTTTGGTTGATAGACGGATATCTCGCCTACGCAATAAATGACGCAAGTTCGCAAAAGCTAGTCGAGCCTTCTGTATCCGTGCTGAGATTTCGTCACACACCAGACCACAAGGGCTGATGAGACTTCCAAGATAAGTGAAGCGATCGACACGCTCAATTAGTTCACTCCCTATCATTAGTTCGGGTGTCAATCCAACCCAATTCCTAAGCAATATTTTGCATTTCGAGGGAGAGAATCGCATGCGGAACATGCTTGCATTGTTACTTATAGTGGTCAGAAGACTGCATTTTGTCAGCGTCTTCACCGAATAGAACTATGTCTTCGGCGTATTCTAAGTCAACAAGTGAGTCTCCCGGTAGAAGTTCAACCCCTGGAAATTTAGATGAGGAAAGTGTCATCTCTAAAAGCACGTCAACGACAAAGTTGAACAAGAATGGAGAGAGTGGACATCCCTGACGAACACCACTTGAGGTAATCAATTATGATGACAGTTCGCCATAAGCTCTCACTCGACCAGTTGTGTTCGAGTAGAGAACCTTTATAAGGTTAATGTACTTCTTTGGTACTCCTTTCAGTGACGAACACTGCCATAGAACCTATTGCCGCTACCTTTTCCATCTCTCTTGCTTTCGCTACCCACCACTGTTCACGATCATTGCGTAGACTTCTTTTCAGCTTGCGCTTGAGCTGACTCCGCTCTTTATTATGTTCAGAGCCAGGTGGAATGAGTTTCCGAGCATCTATCAGTGTGATAGATGCTGCTGAGATCCAGTGTTGCTCCCTAACCTTCTGGTTTAGCTTACTAGCAGATATCACTGCTGTTTCCACAGCTTTTCGGATATCATTCCATGCTGCCTCGGGGTGGACATCATATATATGCCTGCCTAACTTTTCCTAGTTGTTCCTGAAATATACTCTTAGCTTGACTATCATTAAGTAGGCCCCTAAGAGGTTTCCTTGCAGCGTCTTTCCTACGTTCAGTAAGACGCAGACAGATACGCGCTCGTACTAGAGCATGATCTGAATCTAGGCATGTGCCCCAGAATGAGCGACAGTCTTCTATCGAGCCCCTCCATCGGTAGCTGATAGCGATGTGATCTATTTGGGTCCAACGTTGGTACGAATTAGGGGGTCGCCATGTTAAAAGATGTTTTTCCTTATGCTTAAAGTTAGTATTTGCAAGAAAGAGGCGGTTATCTGAGCATAGCTGTAACAGACGGTCGCCATTATCTGTTCTTTGAGCCACGATGCTATAAGATCCACCCAGGTGTCTTTCCTTATCGCTTAGTTTACCTACTTGGGCATTAAAGTCACCGGCAATTATTACTACATCCGAGCGCCTAGCTTTTCGGAGGAGGTCGGAGAGCTTTCTGTAAAACTCATCTTTTACATCATCTTCCCAAGTTTATTTCACTGTATTATACTCTTTAAGTAACATCTCCAAATACTAATCTTTCCAATTACTGCTTATACTCTTATTACCTCTACCACAACGGGATTTGAATCGACCACGGCATCTCTGTGCTAATGTGGTGTGGCACCTCGAACTGATGTACGTACGTACGAAGTTATACGTTGTTACTGACTGACTCAGTAGGAGAATAGGCAGAGACGACGAAGAGGCAACGACGAGTGTCCCTATTTTTTCGGATCCTTACTGTTCCGTGTAGTCGGACAGCGCACAAACGACTGTCTACTGGGATCCACTCTAAGAGAGCTTGTTCTGCCCTAGGACTCAATGCTATACCTACGCCGGCGAGGCCATGAGAAGCAGCATCAGGGCTTCCAGATACACGGAGTGTGAATCGAGTTGGTTCTTTGTTTTGATATGGTGATGTCAAATGAATGACGCTACTCGGGTCCTGTGTGCGAGTTTTGGAGACGCAGCACACGTCGATGGCGAGGGATTCTGAAATCTTAGCTAAGGAAGCCTGTTGTCCTATTTGGCACAGTGTTCGGATGTTAAAAGCTCCTACATGTAGTTTAGAGCGTGGTTTAAGGAGACCAGGAATAACGTTCCGCGTACTCGAATCGTTTGCCCTAGCGGTGCGAGGTGATAAAGAGACGTGGGGAGGGTTAGTCATGGAGATAAGAGAGGTATTAGGTGTAGGAAGGATTTGAATGTGACCGACTTGGTCTCGTGTGTTGTTACGGGTATGAGGGCTGATGTCACTTCCCGGCTGCCCACACCGTGGAAGGGTATTTTTTGAGGAACCTGAAAAGGAAGTTGGAAATAATGTTTTCCTTAACGACCTGGGAGCGTGACCGTAGAGCCCGAGGGACAACTGCTTAAGGCCGGTCGCGCACGGCTGGTATTTGACGTGTTAGCTCCGTTCTTCAAAAGGCCTTACCGCCCGAGACGGAAGTCCGTGAGGTAAGGTGAGGTGTGACATTTTTAGGGTCGACCTTTTTTCACCCCTCCTTGTGGGAAGGCAGCATCGCTGCAGATGCTGGTTGTCCGAGGGAAACACCTTACTGCTATCACACCCCTCTACAGTCAGCAGTGCGTCTTCGCACTCAGACCTTTAGTTGCTGCTTTTAGTCTTACCGTTCTCCATTCGACCTGCCTGGCATGGTAGAACATACAGAAACATATGTTCCAGCCAATATAGCTCGGTTGGGTCATCACGATAGACAAGCCCGACCACCGCGTCAAGGTAGCAGCTTCGGTCGGGGCTGTTATATTTCACTTCGAGTCGTTGTCTTCTCGATTTGTGTGAGATCGATAATGCTCTACTGTTCAGACTGTTAGTGAGTACTGGGTAGTTAGACTGTATCTTGTTAGCAGTTAAACTGTTGCAGTGTTTTTTCGCTCATAATTCTGGTTGCTCGATTCGAAAGTAGTCCATCTCTCCGAGAGATAATTTCGCTAAAAACTGACTTTTTATCCCTTATGTTCCTGAACAATTCCTTCATGTTACCCATCACCACTACTGTTCCCATTATTTTTTTTGTTACCCACCATCCCTCGATTACCGCGTAGTCTTTGTTCGTTTATATTTCAATCTTCTTTGCTCCCTCATTGGTAATGGACCCACTGATAAGTTTCTAAGCATATACTAGCAGAACCTCCAAAAGTCGATTGGTCTTCCTTGACCTTTTGCTGCTGTTTTAGTTTCGTCAACATGCGTCGCTTGTGGTGAAGGCTAAATATCCGTCTACCAACCAAAAGACGAGTATACAGTTAATCATTTCTGTTTTACTTTGTTATGTCCATAAGATAACTTTGAAGCATTGTTCGTATATTTTAGGAGCACCGAGTAGACAATTTTGATGGTAATCGCAAGGTGCTAAGCAAGGATAAAATGTCACTTGATGAAGTAGTGAATCTTCATCAACTGAGGTAGTTAGGACATGTAATATGTACGCCCAACCACTGTCTACCTTAACGCACGTTGTTTATTGGCGTAAGAGTTAGTTGGAACATACATAGGGGTGACTGAACCAAGACGTCGTGTCAGTTCATAAGACCATTGACTGTTGGACTGAGTTGTGTGGAATATCTGTTTGTGGTCCACGTGATTGTCGTAGCTAGTGGCTAGAGGTTTCAGATAATATGGCTCATAATCGTTCTAACTGGCGTGGGGGCATCCACGCTGTCTTTCATTAGATCCTAAGTTTCTTAATCATATTGTTCTCTACGAAACCATATTTTGCTGAATCAGATATATGCCTACTCTTTCCTACTGCAATTAACATTGTTACTGCTCTGACATCTCGGTGTGATGTGGCAGCTTAAAGCAATGCACGAATACCTCATGTTCTACTTTTCGTTTGACTGAATGATCTCGGAGTGAACATCCCGTTTGTGGTATACTAAGTGCTTATCCAGTTTTCCTTCAAACATTTGACATTTTCATTTTAGAACTGAACTCAGTAAAGACTTGATGAAATTTCCTTACATCCACTAAGTCTCATGAAAGCTCATGCTAACGCCAGAGCTTGGTCTAAGTCTGGATATATGCTACGGTGGAAATGACAGTTCTTTTGACTTACAATCATGTCATGATGGTTCTATTAACATCAGGAGTTTGTGTATTAGACCATTCATCCCTCGACCTTGTGCTTGGTATGAATAACCAATCGTATTAGCTTGATCTGAATATTGGAGGTCGTACCTCAACATTTTCGCGCTTGGCTTCGCTCACCCGCTTGGGCGTTAAAACCGTCCACCACAATTATTATATTTGAGCTTTTAGTTTTTAGAGGAATTCAGTTATTACATGGGACTTCACAATTGTATATGAAGCCGTTATCCCACTACACGAGCACAGTGAAATGAAGTTGACAGGATGAATACTATAGCGACCTAAATGATGACACTATGCATTAGTAAAAATATCAAGGACTGAGAATATCATTTTAGAAGAAATAAGGGGTTCTAAAGTATAGAGTAATTTTGAAACTCATAAGGGGAGATAAGGAAATGAGTGATTCTCCACTTTTGTGACCACTTTTGAGCTATACCGCCTTATGTGTACAACCACTAATCGTGATTATCGCGTGAACATTGACCTGGTACTGTGCACCGATCAACGTGCTTCAGATCAGTAGTTAATGACTTGACGGAGTGATATCACATCTTGGTATAATACTTCCTATCTTTTTTCTTACTACTCCATTAGGCAATACGGTAAGTAGTGGTTATGCTAGACCTCTCAGTCGGTGGGAATTCGCATCGAAGGGACTCTGAGTTTCGGTAAAACTCATCTTTGGTCTCGTTCGAGCTGTAATCAACGGGAACGTATGCAGAGTCTATCCTTATCCTTTCAAGTTTTTGCTGCTCGTCGAATTATGTATCACAGTAAAACTACTACTGACACCGAAAATCTGCCTAAGGACAGGATTTTGGAGATGTTAGTTATCCTTGGAAAACATCTTACTACCTCCTTATAGCTTGATTGCGTCATCAGAACTGGCGGATGAGACCACTACGTCAAAATAGCAGCACTTATAATAAGAACTGGTTTATGAAATACCCAAGTGAAATATTATGATCCTCATTTTCTGGTTTTTATGACAATTTCTCAAGCTATGGTCCCTAATATCAAGTGTTCATCAGGAATTTTGCAATTTTCTGAAATTAAATTCGCAAGCTGGTTCAAATACTTTTAGTTGGAGTACAAAAATGAAAACATGATTTTTTTGTTGTTGATAATCCCGTACTTCATTATGTAATCTTGTCAAAATATAGTTAAAGAATTACGTCTTCGTGTGTAAATGTACTAGATTTAGAGATATTTCATCATTATAATTTAGATTTTCTTTAGAAACATACTATTTGTCCAATTTTCATTCTTAGCGGTTAAACATTATCACTTACCCGTCGAAGATTTAACCTCTGCAAGCTTGCCTGTTATTCAGAAAGCAATGGAAATTATCAAACGAGCTGAAACAAATAATGAAGTAAGCTCTAATTTACATTTGAAGAGAAGTCTTTATTATGATATAAAGTCGGTTTATAGTCCAATAAATATTTTGCTTTATACTATTAAAATAATTAGCTCCTCTGATAAGTTTGAATAGTGTGATGAGAAAACGAAGGTTATCAGGATTATGTGATATATTTGCGCAATGCATCTCGAACGATTTGACCACACGTTTACTTATTAAGAGATTATGTATAAAAAAAGGTCAATCATAATAATTAGAAGGTAAAAGGAAGCAAAGTTAATAATAAAGTAAGCGATGTGAAAACCAGTCTAGACAAAGAATCAGTATCACCGGGGCGGGTTAAGAGTAAGAACAAATTGTTTTTGAACACGTAAAACGGTTTCAGTTTTTGCATAGCCAATGATTCAATAAACCTTAGTATACGTACTTGAACACTTGTATAACACTACAAAGGCTGACTTGATATCAACCTTACGACCGGCTTGCCAGGCCGGAAATCACATGCATAGACTAAGTCACCTGCTTTAAATTCTCGAATCTTCGGGCAATCCTCTTTCTAATTTTTTGGTAGTTCTTTCGTTCTGTCATCGGGTTCAAAACATTAAAAAATGTTCGGCCAAATATTGTTTCGGCTGGCTATTCAATCATATTGCGGACAGTGCTCAGTGACAGGTCCCATAAGCCAAATTCATCCATCTATTCAATACTTAATAAGTTGGTATGACAGTTTCCAGCTACATAACATTTCCCGGATATAGTCTTGTCACTTAGTGTAAGAGGTAGCTGAATTTCTTCGAGAAGAGTAATGTTAGTTCTCGTCGCACTCTTAGAATTATAATGTGTAGGTTGATATTGAGGTCGACGAAGTTTTATCCAAGTCTCTCTAGAAATTAATGTTTTGTCAGACCCCGTATCTATTTGGAGCTTAACCGGTTTACCATTAAAAAACAGATAGTTACGTACTTTCTTTTAGATGAAAATTTAGCACCTTTTATAGCCAGAACAACATTCGAATTATGTGGTATCTCTTTTTACGTTTGCGTCTTATTTCCTTTACGAAACTTATGCTGATGGTCAGCAATCTTTTTCCCACTTTTACAACATACTTTGGGCTGACCATATTTACCACAAAGGAAACAAACTTTTTTTAAGTAGCAAACATTAGCAGAATGACGCTTACCGTATCACCAACAACACGTTTCGGGTTTCATTTGATTTGGGATTCACTGGGAGTCTGGATCCTTATTTCCATTAAAAACATTCCTTAAAGTTCTAACTTCCACGTGTTCACTGTTCCTTTCTACTAAATTTGTGTCATGCTTCAAATTAACCATTCTTTGACATTCTTCAGATACTGATTGCAGACTAATATTAGAATCTTGTTCGATTCTCTCTAAAATCCGTGTTATAATATATGCATCTACTGCGGATTGTAACCCACAGACAAAAATAAGGCATTTAAACTTATCTGAGGACATTTCCTGTAAACGGAACCGCTCACATTCCCGGTTCACGATGCTTGCATACGTCATATAATCGTCCTGTGGTTTTTTACAAGCTGGAGACACTGGTATATAGTGTGAAAAACTGATGATCGTTCACCAAATGTACGTGTCAGACACTACTGTTTCTCTGAAGTTTATGTCCGTTAGCTTCTTTGGGAGGATGAAATTACAGAACTTCTCATGTTAAGACACTCCGAGCTTCCGTAATAGTAATCTAGGTTTTGAACCTTCGTCCCACTCTTTACAATCATTAATAAACAAATCCTCATGGCGTTTAAACCATGACTCAAAAGTAATTCTACATTCTGGATCAAATCTAAATTCATTTATTGAATTCGCAATAGAATCAGGAGTAATAGTGGAATTAGATACATTGGCTCTTGGGGATATTGACATAATTTTGACAAATAATTCGATAAGAGAATTTAGCCGTTCCAATAAATTTTTCAGATCATCGTTTTATTGTTACAAAATCCACTTTAACTGAATATGTAGGCGTAGATCCGCTTTAATCACCGTCGCTAATGTCATAACGCTCGGTTTTATTTCGTTTAATGTTTTAACGGTTGGGTTTCCACTTTTACACGTATGGGATGTTAATTTGCCTTAGACGAATATCCATACTAGGTTCCCTCCCAGTTTCTATTCTACAGGACTTCAACACAACTCAGATCAAGAACACCTGATTAGCCTGACTAGAACGTAAATATATTTCCACACCAAAAACCGACACAATCCATCAACAGTGAACAATCAATAATAAGTGATAATAAAGATAGGGGAATATATAACTCATCTGACACCTGTCAGACTATCTACATGTCTGACTAAGCAGAAAATCAATCATATTCGCCTACACATCACCTTTGTAAACAACACGATTAGTTCCTTAACCAGAAGGTCGCCACCATATTTAAAAGGGCTGGAGGTAAGTCATCTGGGCCCGGTGATTTGTAGCTTTTCAAGAGTTGGAGTTCTTTGAGGACTTGCGTCTCATTTGGTGGACCAGTCGTCACGGGCCATGGAGGAGGACAGGACAGTCTCGTCTATGTTGCTGGGGCAGCAGACCAGTTTAACTACCCCTCGAAAAACTGCCCATCGTCCAAGACGTCGATGGGTGTTAGTGATTGGCATCCTGTCATCCTCACAGATTGTTTCGCTCACACCAGACTTCTTGCTGCCAGTAACTCGGATGAGTTGAAAGGGATTCTGGCAGTTACCACATGCAGCTGGCACGTCCCGATCACCAGGCTTCTCAGTCCTTACTCAAGCCTTACCCTATTTCATTACGTAACAGTCGTCGTTTGTGGTCAAACTCACGGTCACTCGGAGTAGACCGACGGGCTTCAGTGAGTTGTATGGAGCCAGAAGAAACCCATTGCTTATAAGCGGGACGTTTCGCAAGGCCGCAAGCGACTTTACTCGCCATTTTCATAGCGTTGTGCAATCGCAACCAATGCCCATCTATACTTTCTGGTGGGATGGTAGCTAGCCTTGAACCTAGTTCGGTTTGATATTTAGTTACAACAGAAGCTGCAACAAATTTACTAACATCCATCTGTTTAGGACGATGCATTTGCTGGCCACTGAAAAGTAAAGTCAGATTAGCACAAACAAGGGGATGATCAGAATCCAGATATCCACTCCGAAGAGTCGGCACACAACCACGTTAGCGGTAGCTGATCGCGATGAGTCCAGGCTTGAGATGCAGAGGTAGGGCGCCAGGTGGCATATCGGCGATGACTGTGCTAGTAGTTAGTGCTAGCCAGAAACAGGTTGTGGTCTGTGCACAGTTGCAGTAGACGGTCCCCGTTATCTGACCTGCGACCAACGAGTCCCCATCGGCCACCTAAACGACTCTCTTCTGTGCTCAGACGCCCGACCTGAACATTTAAATCTCCGGCTAGTACCACAATAACTGTTGAACGCATTCTCTGCAGAAGAACTGTTAGCTAGTAGAAAAACTCATTCTTGATCGCATCCGGGTTGCAATCTGTCGTAGCATAGTCGGAGATGACGACAAGACATCATTTCTAACACTGATTTCTTATTTTGATAGAAAGTTTTAATCTAACAGCACATAACCGACTGTTAATGGCGATCCAGTCGATCAGTGTTGTCTCAGCTCTAGTGCTTATTTCGACATCAACACCAAAACCAGACGAAGATGCCATATAGTTCCCCTGTAAACGCACGTGAGACAAGCTTTTTGAAGTGACAGATGTAGAGCGAATTTGTAGTACTTCACTCGAGTCTTAAATACGGGTCTCGGATTGACAACAGACGTCGATATTAAGACTTTTTAGAGACATAGCCAACCTTATCTGTTGTCCGATCTCCATTAGTGTGCGAATGTTGAGGGAAGCCAGTTTGAATCGTATACATGGTTTCTAAAAGAATGTTTCAGTATTCGTATTTGGTGATAGCATTCAAATTTCGATCAGTCATTGGCTCGAGATCGTTTAGATAGAACAGTTTTCACCATAGGCGAGTGTTTGTATAAGTTGAAAAATAAGATACATAGTGGGAATAAAAAGAGAGTAGATAAGTGATATAGTATACAAAAAAAAACAGAAAAGAACGTGAATTGTCTAACTTTTAATCGAGGCGAGAAAATTTTCTTCAGTGATTACCGTCATTTCATTTTCATTTTGTGTGTGGGTTGTGATACTGTCCGGGTGCCCCGACCAAAGCAGGGTTTTTTTAGGGGGCCACACCCGGAGCGTTCGACCTAAAGGTCTGATCCACAAGGCAGTGGAGCAACATTAGGAGATGCAGTCCCATGGTAGCCGGTGAGCAACAATAGGTTCATACGCCATTTGTTTCTTCAGGATTCTGGAGCCCATGTGCACCATTGGTTTGGAATCAGGGTTTTCCAACTACCTTAGGTGAGCTCTCCGTATCCACCAACTCGGTTAAAGCACTGAACATTCGCTTTTTGTCCTCTCAATTTTGTAAACAACACTACTTCCACGAGAAGGCAATGAGTAAGACTTCCCTGGCAGTGACTGTATGTACGTGGCCATGTGAGAGCGTTTCGCGAGGGAGAGCTGACTCCCCACTCTCATTGGTACCAGAGCATTTGGGCGCACCTTCGTCTTCTCACCGCACTATCTGAATTTCAACGTTTACTCATTATTTTATGCCTTGTAAAACTCTGATGTCAGTAACCCATTAAAGTAAACTTATTTACTAGTTTATAAGTGCATCTATTCACTATTCTCACTACTTAATTATTGAATGAAGCCTAACTTTAGCTTACGGGTTTGTTTGCACCATTCTGAGTGCCCATTTAATTAATTTCAGATAATATCTGACTTGTAGGCTAGACGGCATTGTAATGTATACTTAACCTACCAAATATTTACTTCATGGGATGAAAGCTTAGTCGGGAATCAACATACTGCTCGTCATACACTTTCTCTGGAACATAGCCCACCAGCCAGGAATCTGAAATCAAATCTGTCCTGAGCTTTCCTTTCTTGTTATTACCGAGTGCTATTCATCGTCTTGATGTTTGCCTCTTATTCACATCACCATGTGTTGTTTGGTATGTCTCCTCTTTTGTCTTGGCCATTCCAAGTTAGGGTCTACCCTGCACTGAGGTCGGATGGTTTGTAAGATTCAAGTTTAGGTCGGTTTCAGTGCACTTATCTATGCTACTAGAATAATAATCCTAGTCCTATATTGTGAACTTTACGTGATGTGACTCCCCAATCTATAAGATCTTATTTTGAAGTCGTATCATTGGATGGTAAAACCATGCAGTGTCGGTTAAGTGTACTCGCATTGAGCTTTCAGCAATAACTAGAAAGGAGAGTTCAGGACAAATTTGGTTTCAGATTCCTGGTTGATGGGCTTTCTCAGAGAAGGTAGCTTCCCCAAATAAGTAAGTTATAGAACGGTAGATTTTTCTATTTTTGTATCCTAGACTGCATTCGGGTTCTACTTTGAGTGTGTTAGTGGTTAGTAGTTATTGATTATTCTGATTATGAGAATCTGGTAACAGGTCCAATTTTTTTAAAGTAATTACGAATCCTAGTAATCAGTAGCTTGTAAGTGATCATAGAACTTTTGATTTCAGTTATTTGTTAGTGGCTTTGCAGTGTTGATTATGACTTGTGCTAACCTAATTATCATTTTCATACAATCGTTCTCTGGAAATGCTTGGTTATCTTTTAGAAAGTTGGAGTTCATTGTCAACTGGGTAGAGGTCGTGCGGGAACAATTTTAGCGTGCTATCTTGCCTACAAAAACAATCTTGATGCCAATCAAGCCATTATGGAATTGCGTCGACTTAGGCCAAAATCAATTGACGATGAACAGGAAGAAGCTGTGAGACGATATGTGAAGTCAATCAAACAGTAATGACGTAAATTGGTTGGCGAAAACTTGTTACTCATGCAATAAAAATTGTAATTTAAATGGTTCCTTTTTAAAGGGGCCCATTCATGGTTACAGTGGGCAAAAGAATCATTAGTTGTTTTAAACTAATTCTTATTTTATCATTTCGCATCCGACAAGAAACACAGTTCTGTTATATTGACGGGAAATCTTCTTTTCTAATATCTTCTCATGTGTTCAGTATGTTGGTCAATGATACTGTCTACTTTTTGGTATTTCCTCAATCAGTTTCTTAAGCGAATTATCAGTTCAATCAAATTAGTCATTCCGATAACCCATTATGTATTAGGTTATCATAACACCTAACTATTCATGAAAACTACTAATTTTGTCTTTAGCTAAAACTGTCTGCCCAATATTCATCATTGTAGTATAACAATTCATCATCAACGACTAATGTGTATGATCACAATTATTCAACTAGAGAAGACTTGTTCAAACTTCTGAATTACCTACTTTGCAACTGTGAAAATTTGCAATAACGGTCACCGTTTTAGATTTGTTTTAACTGTTTGTACATACAGCTTATAGTACATTTGTCATACTAAAACGTTGGAATTAGTTGGAAGGAAAGCTTATGTTTGGATTGTCTGTTAGCTAAGGCTCATCAGGAAATTGTATCTTTGACCACAAAAGTTCAGATTGTGCTCATTTCACACTAAATTAAATGCCAGTTTCTATTCACTTTGTTTATGCTGCTTGTTTCAGTAAACATTTTAGACTGAATGCTCGGTTTTTTATAAAGCATGTGTTTATTGCGCTTCCCAATCGGGTAGTGATATGGTAAGCCAATCAGAAGTAGCAAAATGAGGTCAGTCGATGGCAATCAGAAGTGACCTGAAGGACAAGTGTATATCATTGGCTAAGAAATTAATTTCCTAAGGGGTAGAGTTATATATATAATGAGTATTTGTGCTCAAAGTAGTCAGTTGGGGGGGTTAGCGTATATCACGTCGTGTATCAGTATCAGATTTTGGATACCACCTGTCATGACAGGTAGTACCACCAAGTGTTTGTTAACATAACCTTCTATATGATCAAATGGGATTCACTTGATGCATCAGAGAATTTCAATAGATAATGATTCACTATTGGATTCTGCATAATAGATCATGGATTTCCCAATGTTACTGGCAGTGTAGGTAGTTTTAATGTTGTGATGCGAATTACAAAAACTAGTCCTCAAGTCTAGTCTGTGCAATATTAGGATTTATTTTAGCTGTTCTAAATAGTAATAATAATACACAACTACTGTTTTCTTGAATCGAATTTCCAAACAAAAGTGTATATCGTTTTAGGTCACTTAATTTCAAGTTCCATCAGATTTACATTTATTCTTTATAACGTGTCATTATTTGTGGTTGTCTTTTTCTAATCGGTAACCAAACAATTCGATGCACTTGCGTTAAGTTTCTCATATGTAATTTCATTACTCCGTTACGGTGAGTCATATTGCGTTTATGTTGTTTGCTCTCATTTGATGGTTTAGCTTCATTTTCTTGTTTAAACTTCTTGAAAAGTTTAAATTATCAGAAAACCTAACTTTAGATTGAATCATTTTGAACAACAGTGCTTCCAGGTTTTCCATGGTGGTCTAGCTTCAACTGACTCATGATCTTAACCATTGAAATTATAAAAATATGTTTAAGTTCTGAATCCATAAACAGCTGTGATCCAATTTTATAAATATTGCTTCAGTAACCTCTATAACATATCTAAGTGAATGGAGCACAAAAACTTGATTGTTTTGGTGAATTGGACTATGTAACCAGTTCTACAAAGTGGTATTTCAGTTTTCCACTTATAGTTTGAATACATATCTTGTTTTGCTTACGTATCGAAATGTCATGTCGATTAGAATTTGTGGAAGTTTACACTTCCATGACTGACGTACGATTATGGTCTATATTTGTATTGTACAATTAGTGAGCTCTCGGATTTTTGTATTTGCCTATTTCTAAGCCCTCGTCATGTATTTCGAATTTTTCGTCAATTAATTATTTCTCCATTACTACGGTCTTATTTCACTAATTTATACAATATATATATATATATATATATATATATATATATATATATATATATATATATATATATATATATATATATATATATACAATATGATTTCTTGTGTCGGTATACAGTCAGGTATTCCAAGTATATTGTTGTATGAGTTTAGGGTCATGCTTGAATAGGGCACGATAGAATTAATTTGTTCTCCTTTTCTTTTGATTAAACACCGTGTTGGAAGCAGCTCCAGTACCAACGAATGTTAAGGTCCCGGTAGTTGTTCGTTGGTCGCTGCTATTGGTGAATAGAATGTCACCGGATCTCCTGGCAATATAAGCGAACTAATCGGTAATTGAACCCAAAAAAATATAACACCTACTATAATAATGAACCGGTCACACGGGCCCCAATTCTATCCAATTGTCTTTCTTATCACGAATGCAACATATTTTGTATTTTTGGCAATACTATAATTTATGGACGAACCAATCAGATTTAGGATAACAGGTCTCGGATTTTGGCGCGAAATTCACCCACTCATCTGGCCAGATAACGTCTCGGCATTTTAGCTAATGTCAGATCGTGATGAAAAACCGTAAATCTAATTACTAGCCCTAACCATCAACTGTGAATCATGATGCTTATCCTTCAAAATGCTTTATAACCCTCATTTAGCCCTAGTAAGTAGGTAGACACTCTCAAGGTCAATTTAGCGTCGCTCAAAGGTCGTCCATAAATTATAGTCTCACCGTATTTTTTACTTGATATTGGTTCATTTTTAGCACTTATGTGAGTAAACGTGATTCTGAAGTCGACATATAATTCACATAATTAATACTTTACTACGACTACAGGTTCGTTCTCTGTGATTCTATTTTTTTATTCATAAAAAGACGTGTTTGATCCATCCTTCGATAAATTTCATTCAATAAAATAACTCACTTTATATCAAATATAGTGAAAACTTCTGATCAACGAAACAATTCATTGAGAGCGCACGTATCGCAACAGAGAGGGGTCAGTTGTGATCTTTAATATCAATAACGACAAATCATAAACCCTTACTAATAATCTGATAGAGATTGGTTAATGAAAGGTATGACTGAAAAGGGATTCTGGTTTCTCGTGTTAGAATCATAGATGAACTTAAGGGTATAGTGTATGCAAACTCTAAAACCATTCGTTTGTCAAAAGGAATATTTGAACATAAGTTTGCAGACTTTAAAAGGAACGTTGAAGTAATCAGTTTGTATGTAGTTATCATAACTCGAGCGAAATATTTGTAGACCGTGTAGATCGCGTTTGGCGTAGTTATGTTGAGTGATAGTGTAGTGAACGAGAACAAAAGAGGGGACAATCGAATGTATTTGAACACAAAATTACAGAACGTCTTAGTAAAATCTGAGAACCATGCAGTATATACTTCATTTGCAAAATATTTACTAATTGTCTCAGACTTCATTGTTCCTACATTTCCATACCAATTGCTTTCTGTCCCCGTTCTTTCCTGTTCGACCTTCTGCTGTCAGATATTTTATTTCTGACCAGCGTTATATACTATTTATGTCGACATAAGTAGCACACACCACAATAGTAATAAATTCGCACTTCTGTCTCATGTTTCTGATTTCAATCCGTAAACAAGCTAACCGCTGTCTCAGCTGGCACTAATGAAACTACATCTGTTCATTTAGTCGAAATCTTTAAATATCTTAATGTTTTTGTGGGATACTGTTTCTAGGCATAAATGTGTTTCTTGTTATAATCTCACACTCCATTCACAGTAGCTACAATGCTAAACTAATTATTATTTTCTGTGAGATTTAGTTTTTGTGTATAAACAGTAAACTGTAGTGATAATCCTAAATTTACACAAACATAACCATGAATTCGGCATCTTTTGGCAGAAATCTTCAATTGAACTTGCTTAAGATGCACTTAATTGCTTGGGAATACTCTGCCATGTTTTTTTGCGGTTTAAGACTGATAATTTGTTCTAAAACATCACGCTGATCATTTGTAGTCAGTAAATTCGTAAAACGTCACTAAAAGTTGAGAACTGGTAAATCATAGTCATACGTTTCTTTACTGGGTTCCAGAATATCTAAAATTCAATTAGTACTGAATTTCTCCATGTCAACGCTACCATCTTCACCACGCATGTGGGTCTACATCGAGGTATTCCTAGCATTTCCTCAAAGGATCCTTGTTGAGAATAAATGAACTAAGCTGAGTACAGGGAAGTCATGACTCAAATTGTACACCTCATGACCCTATGTGTAACTTCAACAAAGTTATTTGGTACCGTCAACAACTATCAAGTCTATAAACTGGAAACCTGGATTTTTCTGAGCGCGTTTTGAGAAGAAATACTACACTAGGTCTCTGTCTTCATCATGTAGCGTTTAATTCTTTCATCTTACATCGATGTTATGTGGTACAAATACTTAAAAAACTGCCTATGAAGTCAAGTTCACAAAAGTTAGATGAACCTTGAATTATTCAGAAATTAAGCATCCGGTGAAATATACTGAAGAGATAAAGCTTGGTCGTTTTGTTTACTAAAGTTTCATGTACGAGATCGATAACAAAGCCTGCAGCTCGGAAAATCAATAGTTTCAGTTTGGAAAGCATAGGTTTCCTCGATTTGGTCTTCCTCTAAGTAAAGGAACTAAAGGTTGCCCTCATATGGGGGGATAGGTAGCACCTACTGGTTATTATCCAATGACCATCTTGTTATTGAGTAGGACCCCTATATATACCTAATATGAACGGAAGATGTATGTATACGATCAAAAGTTCCACTCTTCAGAACAGACACAAGCTGAAATGATAGCGATAATAATAATGGGACATTGAACTTAAATCCGAAAAGTCACTGGTCTTATGGGTCTGAAAGTAGGAATCTCATTAAGTGTCTGAAATAAACGGTCCTTAGAATTCATGATTACAGCTTTGCTACACACGGAACCTAGATAACTTTTCGAAATTGCTTGACAGCTGTTTCATAGTATGAGATTCTTCACCACTCCAAACTGATGATCCAACCAGAGAACGAACCGAGGTCATACAACGAGAATATAGACATTAAACCGTTGGGAATCGCATGTCCTGATGAATGCTACAAATAACTGTAACCAATCTCTGCAGAGCCATTTCAAAAAGAAGTATGCTACATGAAATGCTACACCTTACTGATTTTACAATAATAAATGTTTGGAAATGAATTTTAGCTTCATGATCACTAACCTGAGCCATGTTGGTAGATGCAGACTACTTGGTTGGGGTCCGCGTGACTTTCGTAACCGATGGTTGGAGACTCTTGGTGACATGGCTCAGAATCGATCACAATGGCGTCGGTGCATACACTCCCTGTCTTTCCTTAAACTAAGAGTTTAAAATCGCTTCATATCTTTCTACGAACTAAGTCTATATTGCGGTACTGTATCCTTATATGCAATCTTTCTATTATATATTACCACCTTAAACCCAATCACTCCCATGAATCCGGTGTTCATCTTGCTGTGCTAACGAGGTATGGCAACCTGGACCGATGCATATATGTGCCTGGTCCTACGTTGTAGCTGACTGACTCATGATCACTGACTGATAACTAGGTGGATGTTTGCTAAAAGTAATAGAGACCTAAATTCATGTATGTATGATTGCTATGACACTGTCTTAAGTTGTAGTACTGTGACATAAAAAAACGCTTATCAGCCTAGAACGAAAGCCCAGCACTAGTAATGTTTCATAATGAGATCGGTATAGTAATTGTATTTTGTGCTAATACTTTTTTGATGATTCTAATGACAACTAAAAAAACGAAATGTGCTTCTAATAAAATCAAATACTATCTGAAATAAGATATTTTGCAACGCATCTAATACTTTCCTCCTGCAGAATGAAGTGTATATTTTAAGTGTGATTTTCAGTAGTAGAAACTGGAGGAAACTCACAGGATGACGATTCTACATCATAACAATCATAGGTTTGTAGTCTGGCGTCGAGTTGCGGTTGACTATGATCACCACTACAGGAAGACTACGTGCCAGTTAACCGATAAAATATCAGAAGGCAGTTGATGTCTGTAGTCGAGATGTATTTGTTGGCGATCCTGTGGTATCGAAAGAATACCGAGATCGTGCCAGGTTACAAGTGTGGTTACTGAGCGTAACCGAATTCGAGCAAGGTCACAATCAACGGATGAATGTGTCTGTTTTAGTACAGTCAAACAAACAATTACGGTAAAACAATCTCTGGTACAATTTGTTATAATAATAATTGTTTCCATTACACCAATCGCGTTCTCTTGATAAAAGTAGGTCACTACAGGTTTCTGATAAATTTCAGTCTATGAAGACTTATAACCTTATACGCGTCACAAGCTGGCTTTTTCAAATTTTATGGTACGTATGATGTTTCTAACTTCAGTGATCCTTCCCGTGCATACCTAACCAACACTTCATTCAAACCTAAAAATTAAATATTTTGTAACATGGATAAACCATAAAACGTTAGGAGGAAAAAACAACTTCAGGCTTGTGAAAAATGTCATTTATCGATTATAAGTATTTGATTTATTGTTTGATCCGTAGGTTATGGAATATACACAGTTGTCATAAGTTTTGTTTTGCTTAATTATTATTACTATTGAGTTCGAAATGTACTTGAATTCAAATGAAAACCAATCTTAATAGCATCTAACTCTTCATTATGGAGCACTATTTGATCTGTTTAATGTTAAACTCTTGTGTTTTATTTGTAGTTAATGTGGCCGATAGGTTTGATGTAGTAATTTAAATCGTCTAATTTTTTACTAAATAGAAGTTTTTCAACATCTTAATCATTTTTTCTACTTTTGTTATTCATAGTTTATAGAGCATTTCGTTTAAACAAAATCCTAAAAATGATTAAGTTCTTTCGTCCTCAATTTAATAAACAATATTGATTCCCGTTTGATATCTAGTACAATCAAACATAAATAACCATTAATTACGGCAAATATGAGCAAAAGTATCGCTGAATTAAAAAAAAATACACATTATAATTTATTAGCATATAGAATTAAATTTGATTTTGAATAATGCTTTTTCGACAGCAATATTGTACATAATTCATTCACAAGAGTTTGCATAGTTGTATCCACCTAATATTTGATGTTCAATCATATTATTATTACTGTATTCAAGACATCTTGTTATATAACAAATATACTGAATTTTACTAGAAATTATTTATTACTGTTTTGAGTGCTAAAATTTACTATTTTTATTTATCGAAAGTCACTTTTA
>OX104024.1:23257027-23318543 GCA_944470205.2 Schistosoma margrebowiei
TACTCTTGTTGTCTGGAGCATAATTTCGTTCCTGTCCAACCGTGTTCCTATTTGGGGACTTGTTGAGTGAATCGGTGTCCAAGAATACTAAACAATAGGAATAGCTATGTCGTATGAAGAAAAATCATAACAGTGGCGACGGGGAAAAAGGAAAACACACTCAAGTTGCCGATATCAGATGACCAGCTCAACCGAATACTACAACAACATCAGGCACAACTTGATGCACAAATGCTGTAGTTGGAGACTTTGACGCACCAACGTAACATCCACTGCTCGAGTTCATACGCTTTTCCAAATACTTCTCGTGATGCAGTTGCTAGTAGCATTTCAGAATTCAATTATGACCCCGATAGTAGAAATACCTTTCTCAGATGGTCCAAGCGTCGGGAAGGTGCATTTAGAATAGAATTCTGTAGATAAGATAACTCTTGGAAAACTCGATTGTTGATATGTAAGTTGGGAAGCAATAAACATGCACGTTATACTGACCATATATTGCCAAAGTTATCACTAGAGTTCAGTTTCGAGATGGTAACTGAATTGTCGGAGATATTCGGTGAATCATCCTGATTGTTTAGTATCTAGTGTTTAGTGTTTAAATTCGGTGAAACATGAAGTCCATGAATATGGTGCTCTAGCAGATGTCATCAACGAAGAGTGTGAACGGTTCAAGTTAAGCTCATTAACAGAGGACTAATTTAAATGCCCAATATTTATCAAAGCCTTCAGCCACAACGAGATGCTGAGATTAGGACTAGAATTTTCACTCGACTGGATCAAGATCCAGACGTCACACTCAGGACATTGACAGATGAGTGTAAACGGCTACAAATCAACAGACACAACAATCAGTTGCTTGAATTGGTAAATCCCAACTTAACCTGCAGTAGCGTCGATGCTATTACTAGGTTAACAGCTTAGAAACCGAGGACAACTCTTGACAAACCAACGACTGCCTGTTGGTTATGCGGTGATTAGCATTATGTACAATTCTGCCCATTTAAGAAGCATAAATGTCAGGCGTGCAACAGACGTGGACATAAAGAAGGTTATTAACCACCAAATCGTACGTTCCAGCCCAAAAAGAAACATAAACGTCCTCGATATGTGGTGAAACCAGCTGAATCTAAGTCTCTGTGGTAACAGATTTTCAAACAGGCTATGATATTCGGAGAAAGTATATTACTATCCAGAATAAAGGCATATCAGCTCATCTTCAAATTGACACGGTATCCAATATCACCCTAGTGTCTGGAGAAACGTACAAACCTCTTGGGAAACCGCTAATGAAGTTATCTAACAAAACTGCTAAAAACGCATCAGGAAGATTGCTAAAATTAGTTGGCGATCTACGTTGTGAATTTTCCTTCAATGGAACCAACTACAAGAATATGTTATCTAACAGAACGGCCAAACCTTGATCGTCTTGGTCTAGATATTCTACAAAGACTTAGAATAATGGATGTGCCCATTAACAGTGTCCGCAACGTGTCGTGTTTATAATTGGACACCCCAGTACTTGCAAAACAGACAGGTGAAGGGTTGTTAGAAAAACTGAAGAGGAAGTTTGCCTCTATTTTTCAGAATCGCCTTGGTCACTGTACCAAGATGAAAGCTCATTTAACAGTGAAACCAGATGCCAAAGCTATTTTTCATCAGAGACGTCCTGTACCATATTCTGCTCTTGAACTAATCAACCAAGGACTTAATCACTTGCAACAGGCTGATGTAATCCAACCAGTCAACTACTCTGCATCGGCCTCACCGATCACAATCATAAAGAAAGCCAATGGAACTGTACAAATATGTGCCGACTTCTCAACCGGTCTAAATATTGCATTGGGTGTATACCAGTTTCTATTACCAGTTCATGAAGACCTGTTTGCTAAGCTTAATAGTGGAACATGTTTCGCGAAAATAGACTTCTCCGATGCTTATCTGCAAGTGGAAGTAGATAAAGATAGGAGGGAGTTTCTGACTATTAACATTTTCGACACACCCGCCTATTATTTGGCATCAAGACCACACCTTCCATCTTTCTGCAAATATTGGATACGATGCTAACAGGTATACCTGTTACAGCCTCTTTTAGCATATTTTAAACCCAGCTTGGGAATTGTTGTTGCATCTTATGCTTCTAATCATGGAGTTGGAGCAGTGATACCTCACGTTTTTCCGGACCAATCAGAAAAGACAAATGCTTATGCTGCCATATCACTCACCCCAGCCAAGCAGAACTACAGTCAAATTGAAAAGAAAGCTCTTGCAATTATTTTCGCTGTGAAAAGATTTCATAAAGTGCTCTGTGGCCGTACTTCTACTCTAGTGACAGACCACAATCCTTTGATTGTAATCTTTGCTTCTATAAAAGAAATTCCTGTCTATACGGGTAATAGATTACAGCGCTGGGCAACAACGCTTCTGAGCTATGATTTCAATATCAAGTACCCGTCGACAAATACTATCAGTCAAGTTGACGCTCTCTCTCTCGATCGATTGGAGTTAAACACCATAGACGGGAGGACATGTTCATTGCTTCCATATTAGTAGATCCAGAAATACAAGTATAGTAGCAGATGCTATTCGAAACACTCCAGTGTCGTCAGATGATGTCAGGGAAGAAACTCTCTAAGACCCAGTCCTACGAGAAGTTAGAAAAGTTCACCTAGAAGGGTGGCCCTCAAGTTCAGCTCCACAGAGCTGCCGAAGTTTTACCAGCGTAGACTCTCTCTCAATCATCGAAGACTGCCTGCAGTTTTCCGAACGTTTCATAAATCCAAAGAAACTGCAACCAACACTGTTTGAACAGTTGCACTCAGGACATCCTGGAGTAAATCACATGAAAGCACTAACACGAAGTTATGTATACTGGCCGTATTTAGACACCCAACCGGTGCATCTGTCTCTTTCGTGTACGAAGTGTGTGTTAGCAACAAAAGCACCGCGGAAACACCACGGTCACCGTGGCAGCGTATACAATCGGACTTCGTTGGTTCACTTCATGGACAAACTTACTTTTTAGTGGTTGATGCATAAAGTAAGTGGCCAGAAATTTTTCTCATGGAACATCCAACTGCAAGATACACAGTCAGAAAACTACGTCAACTATTCAGTTGTTTCGGGGTTCCAGAATTAATAGTTAGTGACACTGGAACACAGTTTACGTCGGCTATCTTCTCAGAATTTTGTCGGCAGAAAGAAAACAGTCATGTCCGAACACTTTTATTTAATCCCCAATACAAAGGCCAAGTGGAACGCTTTGTTGGTACATTTAAAAATACTGTAAAAGAATCGAAAGTGGAGGAGACCATTGAGGAGATCTGAGAGAAGTTCCTGCTTATATATCGTCCTACACTGAACCTTCAGACGATTGACGGGGTCTCTCTATCAGTACATCTACCTGGCAGAAAAGTGCGAACACATTTCGATGTCATTCTTCCGACGCCAGCTCTTGTGCCTCAGCAAAACGTATCGATAGAGAAGCAGTTCAATTGACATCGTGGGGCACAAAGACGATTGCTTGTGATGGGTCAAAAAGTATTTGCTATGGACTATCGTGGAAATCATCCTACATGGATAGCTGGTCAGATCATGCAAAAGAAAGAGAATGTGGTTTATGAATAGTCAGTTGGCTCAGAAGTTTGGGTGCTTCATGCTAACCAATTGAAAGCAAGTTCGATAACCAGAAACGAGACTCAATACAGAATACCTGTTGACATTCTACTGGACATTTTTGAAATCAAAACGTTTAGAACATACAGGTCAATTTCCGTGCAAGCAAAGAGTGATGCCAATTTATAATTACCTAGAAGATGGACAACTCGAAAGCACAGGCCGGTTATGCGATTGCAGTAAGACCCTAGCACCATATCCTACGAATCTGCTCAAAGGGGAGTTGTTACAGTAACATAGATATCGATTTATAGAATTTAATGAACATTTATCTTGCATCAATCTTTCAGTTGATGCCTAATTCTTCCTAGATAGCATCTCTTGTGCAAATACCATTAATCCTGTTGAATAATCTTTTTATCGACTCTCACTTATACTGGACTGGACAATAACTATGTAAACTGATATACTCTCTCGTCTAAATAGGCATTCTATGGGCAGGACGTTTAACGTAACCATCGCCTCTTCTACTAACCAGTATATATCAAAAAAGGAAGCTAAAATAATCATCACTTATTCACGTGAAGGAATAGTATGCTTTTGAAATGTATTAGTTTTCTGTAACAGGTTGTTTGTATCTTCACTTTAGCCCCATATAACCATAATTCATTCACTTATCACTTGGGAAAACATCTATTTTTAAGTGAATGACATAAAGATACCAGCCAACGGTGGTCTTGAGGTACTGTCCTCACCTCCACTATTAATCTGTTGAAAGTAACTCCTATCAAATGGAAATACACATTATGAACACATAGTATCAATAAATATTAAGGAGTTCCTAGAAGAAAAGCCAATAAAAGATTATTTAGCAAGTTATAGTCATTCAGAATAATGATAGATTCCCTTAGAGGTACATATGTAAACATAGAGCATATGTCAAAGATGAATTTTTTCTTATTCTTGATTTTAACATCTAGTAATTTATCAAATCAAATGAACCTTTCAGAAAATGAATAGGCTTCAATGGTTTCGCTACCATTTGGCAAAAGTATGCGTAGAAGATGACCGATACATCCATAGAGCTGAAAATAAGGGGTGTTATTCTGGTGGAATTTCGGTAACCTATATACATAAAGACACAAAAAATCAATGGGTTTAATAAATTCAAATCTTTGTTATTAATCACATTCGTGTTTAACAACTTTAATAGATCCAAGTTTACTCTTCACTTCCAATAAATTCAAAATCAGCCATAAATTTACGTTGAACACTGAGCGTGGATAACATTTTGTTTTTATAATCGGACTTATTCATAATTATCAGACTAGACACTATCGGATTGAAGCAGGATGTCATCGCAATTACTTGGTATGTTTTTAATGATTCTAAAGACAGACTTTAATATCGTTGTTTGCCTTGATAAAGGACATCAAAATGAATGAGCTATATCACCAGTTTGACTCCACATCAACTTTGACTATTTAGAGATTTAGAGACAAAGTCACTTAGTTGATCTTTGAGATTTTCGAACTGGAAAATGTTTACCAATATTTGCAACTTTTGGACAGAAAAATCAGCACAATCTCAAAGTGTGTTCTTTCCATGAGGAGATAGTACAATGGAGGATAAATCAGTCACGCATTAATCCGAATTGACTGGAAACTATTTACCATAACCATTATCACTACAAAACGTGTCCAGCTTTCTCCTGATCCTTTCTCTTGTTTTTGTACATTGAAATATGATTAATTTAATATGACATATTAAAGACATTTCTAATAATACATGATTATAAAATTCAGTCAAATTTTTACGACATTTTCCTATGTAGGCTTTGGTAAGTCGGGTAAGATTTGAAATATTTGATTGCAGTCTGCTTGAATATAAACTCCTGTATAATTCCCTTGAGAATATGCATCATGTGAAACATGATTTATAAAAATCCAGTTTCACCTTTTCAGATACTATTTCACCATATAATTTTGTAAGTTCATCTAACATTTTAACAATGTGCATAGGAAGTAATCGTTACAAAATGTAAAACAACTAGCCCTCAATATAATTATAGATAGTTAATTGTTATACTTCATCTCATCGCACTACCTAGTTTTGTAAAGGAAACTCCCTATGCAGATGACTAATATTTTAGTGGAATCGATTAACTGAATGCACTATCAAGGTTTCCTTTTGACCGACTAGATAACGTAATGTGAAATGGCAAAATAAAATCTTCAAATTATGGAGTAATACTTTATTTAAAAAATATGCTGTACTGATTACAGGAGTAATTATGTGGTAAATTAAGCAACATAGTACATTACTCATCTGTTTTTGAACACGCAAACATTCTCTTAATTTTCTACAACTGATTTTGATTATTTAATTAAGGTCATAGTCGCCTTAAATAAATTTAAATGTGTGACACACAAAGTAGATGTTCATGTACTTTTTTTAAAGTAGATTCCTTGCATCTGGCCTACTGATAATGCCCGACTAATTAAACGATACCATAGAGAGTTTTTATGGAATAGGTAATAAACTGGCTGAAACCCAAGCCGTTTGATAACTATGCTATTAACTTTAATATTGTGTATGTGATTCAAATGATTTTATTCTTACTAAAATAAACAAATGAAACGAAGTGATGATTCTTACTATTTTATCTTTTCATACCAAACAACTTGGCCATGATTAAGATCACGTAATAATGTAATTTAGGCGACACTCTCTACAACCTTCATTCTGAAAACTGGCCATTCATCGGACATGAATAACGTCTAACCTCTAATGACCATACCACTAAGCAACTAAAAAAAAATTTCAGGAAATAAAAATTGACAAAATTAAAAAAATATCTTACGGTTATTTTTTGTTTTCTTATATTGGGATGTGACCGTATAGATATGAAGACTTAAGTATGAAAAATAGCATATTATTTCTTTTTGCTATAATTAGAATGGTTTTGTTTGGATGTATACCAAAAATGATAAAGTAAAGTAGGTGTATGTAAAAGGGCTCTGAATAAGTTCACTGTAAATGATTTAACAATTTATTTCAGTTTTAATTTTATTGTTTAGTTAAGTAAGATTTATTATTTAAACGCTTATAGTTTTGGCAATCTAAAGTTAATATAATAAAATTTACTTCTCATAGTTTACCTCTTTTCTTTACACCGTTTAAATAATAATCCTGTTTGAACAATCTCATTAATCAATAAATAAATTCTAACTTCCAAGTTGTTTCTAGATGATTACCATATGTGACTTACTTGATAAGCATAGTGTTAGAAAGGTAATCTTTTTCTAAAGTTAAACAATTATTATGAACCTAGTGAATTCAATTAATCCTCAGCTGATTTTCTTCGACTGTATTGATAAGCATGTAAATACAAATACTATAATACATCGAGCAGGCTTATGCCCTAAAACATTTAGGTTATTATCGCCAGACGATTCGGACACTGAATGTCATTTTTCAGGTCATTTTGATAAACTATTAGAGAGGGAAGTCGTCTGATGGACCTTCAACAACTTATAACCCTGATTTTATTAATTCTGTTTATTAGTGAGATAACTAGTAATAAAATTATATTTTAAGGGGTTCGCGAATTGAAAAATAAAATGAAGTACATTGTGATTTAACGTTAGTGAAAAAATATTTGGTCATCTCTCATTCCAGCGAAAAACAAATTTTCCATTTGAATCGATGGTACCGTATGGTTTTCTACGTTTATCCTATTCTTGATTTCCTGATATATATTAATAAAGCTGTATGTATGAAAGCGATTACTTGGACGTACTGCATATGTCAAATATATCTTTCGGGCTATCTTATAGAAAGTCAATCAACAGCGAGCCATATGAACTTGAAATTCTCTTAGCACCATATTATGTGAGATGGTGGAGAAGATTTGTAGTTCAGGTGGATGATTTTGGTGGAGTTTTGTTCTCTGAGCTGGATGGTTTGGTCGTGGAGTTTTCATCGTTATTCTGAACGACATCATCAGCACAAACTTCAAAGGCAGGCTTCTACTCGAGAACAACTATATTTTCTCCAAGAGTGTCTTCGCCAGCATGTTCTACCAACAAGTGTAAGATATAGACATCCAATCAACTGCCCATTAGGATGGAGAATAGCTGAGCAAAGTGGAAGAAAAATGGTACACCTCATGATAACGGATGCACACTACAGGATCCGCAAATACCAACACGTCATAGAGGACCAAAAGATAAAGATACAAGACTTCTATTTGAAGTTTGTGCTGATGATGTCGTTCAGAAGAACGATGAAAACTCCACGACCAAACCATCCAGCTCAGAGAACAAAACTCCACCATATTATGTGTAACATTGTTCTCGGTGAATTAGTTTATATGGTTTTTGAATTTTTACTAGTGAAACTTAAATTTAATGAATTAATTAACTTATCAGTGTGGGGTTGTGGAGATTGTTAATTTTTTGATTGAGATCATGAATCGATAAATGTTAGACTATCATTGAAAATCTGGAAGCACTGAACGGTCGTTCAACAGTCTAAACGGATGAATTTGGAAAGAAACAACTTTTAAAAGATAATTATAAATTATTTTAATAATTTGTACTAATGCTAGTTTAATGAATGAATTTTCAATGAGGAATTTTTTCCGTTAAGAGAGGCTTCGCTTAAACTTCATAATATGAATTCTTTTTGCATTCTTCTCGTAACTAATTTAACATCTGAATTATGTCTTAGGTTTATTTTAATAAAAATTACTTGATAATCTAACAGTCATAGGAATAACATGAAAAGCTACAGTTTGCTCCAACCATAGAACATCAGCTTTATATAACCGGTAAATGTGGTTGATTAATATCGATATTTTGTACATAGTAAGCTTATAATTTCCAACAAGTTGCTTCATTGCCCATCCAAAAACCAGAAACCGCAATTTTATATATTGAGCCACCTGAGGAAAACAGACTTTACTGAAGTTTATCTATACTAACAGCATCCAACTACTGAACGGTAACCCTTGAAATATCATACTAGCAACTTTATTATGAAGCCAATAGTTTCTGCATAAGATTACAGAAGTCACTAAGGTTGGGATCACATGAAAGCATTTTACCGAAACTTGACAAGTCACATTGCTTACAGTTAAATGAGCATTATTTATTACTTAATTTTATAGTAGTTATTACATTATAGGCTTTGAACATAGGTGTGTAAGATATTAAAGACTGATATTCTTCGCAACTAATTGATACAAAAGATAGTCAGAAATTTATTCTAAGTATTTTAACTACTGAACAGTAGTATAAGTTTATCAGTAAATATCTAGGTTTTCGATGAATCACCTGAGAATAATTACAAGTTGCTCTTAATCTCTTAGATTCATACCTATTGTTCTTCACTGGGTAGTTGATTAAACTGCCCTAAGTTCATAATCTTCGTTGAGTGAGAACGGTGTATTTCATAGATATGTCAAATGTAAAAAAATGATGATACTTATCTATTTACAATCATTTGTTTTATTATTTTTATTTTTACCATTATTATTGATGCTTTTTGTCAAAAAGATACATTAATTTTTACTCTGGCTACTATTCTATACACGCCAAATGACCAAGATGGGTTTTAACAAGTAAACACTGATTGGTATTCTAAACAGTTTTTACTTGTAATAATCAGCGATAGTGTTGTTTTTAAGTCGTGAATAAATCACAGGCTGAATAATTTTTCAATGAATAATCCGGTTCCGATGTTTTGCTTATCAGACTATCTTGCCTATGTTATGAAAACGCGGAGACGCAAGCGTGCCAATATATACATGTGTGTACACTGACAATCGAGCTCTGATAACAGTTCGTTCGTTAGCAAAAGTTTCATATCATTTCAAGCAATCTACAAAACACTTAAATTTCCCTATATAAATACCCTGATACATTTTAAAAAAATCTCATTCAAAATAATATCTCATGAAATGATAATTAAGTACTATAAATATTGATGTCAGTTCAAATGAAGCTTGATAGACAACTGGGAAAACGTGTGACATGAGGTTTATTTCACGTTATTATCTGTACACGTAATAATTCACCAATAATTTTTATCATTTCATGCTCCATCAACAGTTGACTGGCAAATTTAAGATAAACGAAGTAAACTGCAGTATTCAGTAAGAACACTGACTTCGCAATCCAATGGTTTCATCAACATAGATGTCCGTTTGGTTCTTCTGTTTCAGTTATACATTATATTACTTTGTATTGTTTTGAGGAGTGACTTACTGATGTGCATGTTTATTCACCTAAAAATTGTCTTCATATAATAAATTTTGATTCTTTTTTTATACAAACACTTTGTTACTGAGATATTACAGGTCATTTTTGTGCACAATTGAAATGGAAGAAAAGCAATTATACTTTTATTTGTTATTGTATTTCTTGTCATTTGAATAATTTGATGTGCTTTTAAAAAGCGATTACATTACTCTTGAATCACTTTGTCTAACAAATTACAATATACAATCTATAATAGAGAGTCATTAGAGTAATACATTTATGTGACAAGGCATGAATGGAACAGGATTAAACATTGTACATTGATTTCCTACACTCACGACCGATTTGCATCATAAGCACCTTAGACGTCATTTTGTAATAATGTTATCAAATTGACGTATTCATTTTCTAAAATAGGATAAGAATCTTTTAGTATGACTAAAGAAACATGTAAATATAAAAATAACTTAGTTAGTTTTATATTAACGTAGATTTGTGTACAACCATTAAAAAGGTCAGTGGTTAAGAATTCATTTCAACTAAATCACACTTAATTTTATGGTAGAGATATTGAAATTTTACATTTGGTCAACACTCAAAATTACCTGATCCCAGATTTCCCACGGATCAAAGTTGCAGTTATCACACTTCTTGTGAGTTTTTGACTTACTGTAAAGAAAAACAATAATGAGCAAAATTACGAAAACTTATTTTCTCTCGTGAGTTTTCCGTCGTCTACTTGATTCTTACCATATGGTCTTTCGCTACCATTTTGATCAGTATTCCAAAATAATCTATAGCATAAGATATGTTTCCAACACTTTATTCAGTTAACTTTGTTTGAATGTTCACAACAATATTTTGAAGTTAAAAGCATTTCTTAAAGTGTTTTATACACATTTTGTAATTTTGATAAATCAATGGTTGTAAGAGGTCGAAGAGAATCTCAGGAAGGAAAATGAACGGACGATATACTGCTCAAACTGTTCCTCTAAGTCTTTTCAAGCTAACAAATGGAACTATGTCTGCGAAATTATCTAATACAAAAACATTTTTAAATGTTTCGCTAAATGTATAGATCCAAGAAAAATCCTAGATACCAGCTGGCAGATCAGTACATGAGGCTTAAGCGACGAAAACATCGTTTCACTAAAAAAACGGCAGTGTTTTTCCCAAAAATGGTAAGACATTATAATTTAATGCTTAAGAACATACTACTCAAGTTATTTTCAATTTATCACCAGTTAGTTAATTTAACAAAAGTTTATAATTGGTGACATTAACATTCATTTTTTAAAAGCAAGTTACTTGCGTGTAAGTGTGCTTTTTCTAGTGAAAAGATGTAACAGCATGTAAGAAACAGAAGCCACCTGTGCACAATGAATGAAATACAATACATGTACCATAGGTTAGTTTAAATGCTCATGTCACAAGACCAAAATCAATGATCCTACACAAATAATCAAGCAACTGCCTATCAGTACATAAGCAAAATAATAGCCGAAGGATGAAATCTGACAGCCTGCCAATAGTATAAGGATTTTGTCGTTTCATAGTATTCAAAAAATAAAACATGATCAGGCATAAAAAGAGGAAACGTTATAGTTGTTCTTTGGGTGCTTGTTTTTCTAAATCCAGATTATGTACTAATTGTAGACTTTTTCCTTCTAAACTTTATTTCAAATCGTCATTCCGACCCATTGACATATCATCATCGCTCTCAATCGGAACGCTTCATTCATCATCTTCAACATCCCTTCAAATCCAATCATGGTATCATGACCAAACATCGGTAACCACTCCACGGAAATTAAAAATGAAAACCTGGAATGAATGTATGTCAATATCATTATCTCAATGCTCTACATCAAATGAAAACGAAATCGAAACAATGACTGCTAATATATTTCACGAAAATGACAACATAAATGATGATCAACAAATCATTGAACCTGGTATTTATGATGAATCATATTACGATCTAAAAATAAAACACCTAAATTGTAACCTAAAGTCAAAACAGGGTGATATTAATCAAAGTTTTCTGCGAGCAGCTAGGGCAGGAAATTCGGAGAAATTACGTGAATTACTCAACAAAATAACAGACATCAACGTCTCGAATACTGTGAGTTGTTTTCAGTGAATTTTTATTTGATGATTCGTTAAATAACAGATAAAACTGTTATCTAATTTGTTTTATGAACCCATTATTTTCCAGCTAATACTTGGAATACAGTATTTACCGTGGAAGATTTTCTTACTAACTTTCCATCACGGCCGTAGTTGTAAGTTTCAGGAGGGTTATGCAGAAAATGTAAACGCCAAGTTGTAAATAAAGGCTAGTCTTTCTTAAAATAGGTCAAGCTTTCTGGCATTTTTCATCCGCTTTCAATCAATTAGATAGGTGCACTTCTCCCTGAAGAGTTATATGTTTATATGGATAATCCAGTCCATCAACTTAATCTCATAACCAATTAGGTATCCAGAGAACTAAGGGGACACTATTAATTGATGCAATTTGACTTCAGTATATGTTGATTTCTAAAACAACAATGAAAATCAGAAGTAGGAGGCGAAAACTGAAATTAAACGTTTTAGAACACAAGTAAGTTCTGATCTAAATTAGTTTATTCCAGTGATGCTTTTTGGATCAAAGGTTGTGCAATGAAAACATATTAGTTTTAGCGTTGACCTGGTTTCAAAGACAGACCCAATATATACCCCAAATAAATTACAAGTTGTAAACTGATAAGTTTACCGTTTACTAAGTCAAGGAATGCATTATCGATGCACTCACTTGGCTATTAATCGCATCTTTTTCACATTTCAAGTGATTTTTTAAAATCATATTTGACTAGTAAAGCTATAAAATCAGTGTTACTCTTCTTAATTGATTACTATAAAACAGTATTACTAACACTACACATTTTCACAAAATATGTTATATGAGTTACTTTTACATCCGAACATTAAATTATATAATAAAAACACTTTGTTACAAGACACTAAATTGGAACAGAATTTTTTAACTAGCACAAGTGCGAACACGCTTATAATGGGTGTATTTATTCAACATCTTTTTTATAATCCAGGATTTTTTAAAACCAGTAACTTAACTCGTGCTCAGTGAATTCATGTAATGAGATTTTCTATGAATTCGATGAATACGTTTTATACAGAGACTATGAACCCTAGATTTACGTTCCTTTTAACTCTGACATGGTATTAGTATGAAGCAAACATACAGTGGGTCAGTTAACTTGAAATTTCTATATTTTTTAGCTACCCTGTTAGATTCTCACTAGATGAGATAAATCTAATTAGTAGAATAGTGCGATGCATAATAGTTCGTGATTCATAAAATAAGTCTGTCGATAGCTTAAAGAGCGTCTGAAAATAATGACAGTCTTCATAAAAAGTATTTAAATCGGTAGATTACAGCTTGAGGCACGACTACAAAGATGATCAACAGAAACGTTACCCAAAAAACGTTCAAAATTTGGTCAACGATTTTTGTATTTTTATATTCTACGAACGAGACCGATGGTTTTAGGTTCAGTCCGTGAATACAGGATTGAAGGTGTGCACTACAGAGGAGTTTCATACTAGAAGGAAACGGCTGTCCAATAATTTCAGGTTTTTGATAATGGTCTAGCTAAGATTTCCTGACCTGCAAAAAACATTGCATTCCTATGAAAATTGAAAGCTAAAACATTATGTAAAGTGAGATCCTCAAAGTAACTGACTTGCTTTCAAAAACGTTACTAACTGAGTGGGTTCAACATATATGATCTGAAAGAACCACTACCTATAGGTAGGTGACAAGTATAACATACTTGTTTATGGTTTGATATTATGTAAACATCTCTTAATCATAACTTTTGAGTAAAAATTAGACGGATTATAAAAACAATAAAATATTCAAAATGTTCTCAAAACTTAAAAACTGATATGAAAAAACAACCACACGTAAGGCGTTTACTACTTTCGAAAACTGTTTCGTTTGTTAAAATAATCATATCTACTAACCAACATTTTAAAACAAAGTCATCGAACAATATGAATCATACACCAAAAAGTACAGGAATTTTCAATATACATAATAAAATATTTTGCGAATTTATAGATAATTAGTGATCTTAAGTTCTAAATGTAACTTGACCACCCAAAGTTTCTTTAAGTTCCTTTTATATCTTCAGTATACAGATAAAGAATTATTAACAGTAGAATTTATGGAATTCTCACGATGCTATGACAGTGTATTTAGTAGATAAATATAATAATCATAAAACGAGTAATAACCAGCCAACCTGAGTTCGAAATAGTAAAACTGTGGCGGGTATATTACTATCGGACTCATGAATAGTTTGAAATCATCTATAATGTACTTTTTGTTTCTAATGCTGTAGGTATTCTTCGTTTGCCATCTGCCCTTCTTAAAATACGTACTGAAAAGCAATTATTTCCGGCCTTAAAGAAAATTTACAAGAAAACAATGGATACAGAAAACCCTTTTCTTCTTTTTAATCCAATTGTACGGTTAACTTATAATACATTATGACACAAATTGATTCTTCTAGTGAATGATAAGGATCATCTCATAATATAACCATGGCAACACATTCAGTCTAAGCCATGTTTAGAATCAGAATCACTTTTTGACCGATTTATGACAATTTAGTGGTTCTTCAGATGATATGTAATAGTGATTAAAACAATATTCAAACATAAGAAACCTGTTTTTTTGGCAATATGTAGACCGCTCTTCAAACTAGCTGCTAGTGACTGAAACTGAATAAATATTCATATTTTGAAGTCGGTTCTTCTAAGAAATGAAAAATCGTGACAGCCATTTCAATGGCAAGTGCTTTGCAGTCTGGTTAGGAAGGTAATATATTGTGCTAGCTTTAAGTTGCCAGAATTTTTCAAAAATGACCTAAGGCTATATTCAAGTTCACCTTTTGATTTTAGAGGATTATTATTCTGATGTGGACCTTTAAAAGTACTTTTAAAGGGTTTTCGGCTTATTCTAAATATACAAATAAAATCAGGCGAGTGGCGCGACCAAATGAAGCGACCGTAGAATGAACCTAGAAACTGACGAACTTTATTAGATCAAAAAACACAACCTGTCTCAATAGAAAAAAATTTCTAAGAATTAAAAGTCGATAAAACCTTTGGTTTTATTAACCCCAAAGTGTATAAATAAAACTTTGTAAATTCACTACAGATAAACATACCTGTGTTTTGAACGACTTCATTAAATCACAAAGAAAACAAATCGGTTCAGAAGGCAGTTCGAATTCAAGTTTCAAGAAGGGAATTTCTTATGCTGATTGAGCTAGATATGCAAAGGTATTCATTAAATTTGTTGCGCAAAGTTGTATGAAACAAGACAAAATGGAATAATTTAGAAAAATTACCACTATATATTATATTTCAAAGTGATGAATGCACAGCTTATATGGTAGTATACAGTTCTTAGAAATATGAGACATACCAATATAAAGAAAAAAATGGCGAATCACTTACTTTAACACACAATATTAAGTACTTCAGAAATTGTTATAGTGAGCGTAAAGTAAACGTACTCTGATTCTCTCTGAAGTACTTATCAGTGGAAGAATCTTAACAGACAAGTATCTCTATGATAAAGCTGTCTATGTGTCGATAACTATAAAATTGACAACTAAGGTAATTATAATCTTCAAAGTCAGTGTATTCTGTTTATCTGTTTAGCTTACTAGGCTCCATCCTTCGAGTCTAAACACTGATAGCTACAAGCTCAGAATCTAAGTTTTAGATTGACTAACTTTTGAAACATTTTCTAGTCCTGAAGGCACATTTTAATCATGGATTGTAGGCAAATGAAGAATGAATGATCATAAATCAGTAGTCAGGACTCCTCACAATCAAGTACCCATAGTCCCATGCGATATCGATATTGTGGAAAGCGCAAAATCATTGAGCTACTTATCAGAAATCCGGTAGTTCCTGTCTTTGACAGGACAATAACAATGTGAGATTTGATATAATTTTCGCAAACCTTATTAAATAATAATCATATGTTAATTAGTGATTAGCTAAGAGACGGAAATTTTGAGATTACAATCGGAAACTATTGCCTGTGGAATTAAACGGTATATGCAACGTCTACTGTAAAACCTGTAAAACTTGATTAACCTAATCAGTCAAAAGTAGTTGTAGTTGGAATGCCCTTTTCAAACTTAGTCGAAACATTTAAAACTCAGTCATGAATTCTAGAGTTTCAAACAGTATATGTTTACATAAATAAATTAGCTACCAATACAGTGACGTTCCAATAGACTGGCTATGTTGAGTGTTTATGGTGTCTTTTGGTTTATGCTACCTGCTAAGAAATAGATTTTTTGGCATGGTGAAACATTTTGAAAAATATGCTTCAAAATGAATCAAAATACCTTCCTTATTTCTGAAACTCAAACATTATCTGTTTTTAAAACTTTTTATTGGTTAGAAAATCATGACTTACAAACTATTACCATAGCGACGTAAGGATAAGCAGATATGCTTATAGAAATGTTTCTTATATTTTTTATACTTTTAAATTACAGAAGCTAAATTTAGAGTTATATTTTTTGTCTCATTGATTAGATGGTTTCTGGTTTGACTTTTGTATTAATAAATATAAAGAAATTGTTTTGATTAAATTTTATTCACTTAGAATTCAAACTGAAAACTGAATTTTTTGTTACCCCTCTGTTCACCGATGAATTACTTTAGAATGGATATTAGACAATCTTCATAGAATGATGAGTCATATAAACCAGCCAAACCAGATGTGCGAGAAAAATGTCAATGATGATGGATGTGTTATATATCTAGAGCTTGGAACCTTTCAACCCCTGAATTCTGACTGGATAGTTATATAGTAATGCACTCCTCTCTGATAATTCACTTAGGGTATTTTGTTTCGAGTGTATTGATCACACTACTGAGATGCCACAAACCAGAATAAGGCAATAACTAGTGCCTCCCAGTTTTCAGCTGTTCTTTCGACGACATTAGTTTTCAGTGAAAACTATCTTCAAATCCTTTATTTGGTATGACCTGAATACCGTATGTAGCATGTATGAAACATTTCACCCCAGTTACTTTTAAACCTCTATTTTACAACCTTAGCTTTGATAGAAAACAAACAGCACACAATAATACAAAGAAAAACAAGTAGGAAAACAGTTTAATAAAGTTTTCATAAAACATTCAATCATAACCTTAGTTCTTCAATTCGTTTATTTGGTCAGAATGTCCAAACAATTAAGAGTTAACAAGCAAATGATGTTCGTTAATTTTGATGAGTTTATATTAATCCTCACATTATTGGTGTTGCCATATCGAGGTTGCTAAATATTACCTCAATGGTGTGAATAACCAGCACTAAAGTGTCATCTTGAAACAGCAGAATAACATTAACCATAAAATGTTGTTTTGTATGTATTGTATTCTCATTATCAGACTTTTTACTTTCATATTTATCTTTTGTATTTCTATTTTTTACAGAATGGACTGAATGCGCTACACTTAGCGTGCAAAGAAGGGCGAACTGACGTTGTAAAAGAATTATTATCACATGGCGCGTCAGTTCATATGATCACAAGAAAAGGCAACTCTGCTTTACACATTGCTAGCCTTGCAGGACATCTAGAGATCGTAAAATTGTTAGTTGACCATGGGGCTGATATAAATGCACAGTCTCAAGTAAGAAGTTCAGTAAAATAGTCTAAATGCGGCTTTATATGGTAGCATTACCTAAAATATTTACTTCAGTAGGTCATCAGAGGATATGTATTCAATTTGTTTTAAGTACCTAGGGTTAGCTTTTATGCTTGATAGGCTAGTTCCAGTCAAAAGTGCATGCCAGGACACATCATATTTATAAATCTTGAAATATCCCCGCCTCATGCAAAGTTGGGTAATCTTGGCAATAATGCATATTCTAGTCTTAGATGACAGACGTCCCTTTTAAAGGTCCTTATATTTTAAAGCTGAAAGTAAATAATTTATGTCGTTCATTGAATAGGTATCTGAAAATCATAACTGTGTTTTTATGTAATTACAAAACTGTTGTAACTTGTGGCTTTATGCCAAATTAATATATAACATAATGATACCTCTAATTAGAGAACACTGATTTATCGACCGAACAAATGACGCGTAAACCCGTACGAGCAGTCTAGAGTACTTATCGGTCCTTCTTCCTGCCTAGCCTTACCTGTTGAGTTCAGAACACAAATCTCAGCCTCTGAGATATGAATCATGTGTTTCAAACAAACTGGGTTTATATACAAACCAAACAAACCAAATCACACCACAAAACGGTAAACAAAATTTGTACAGGATCTAGCCAAAAGTGGCTGTGAATGTGGGAGACTGTAATTAATAGACCCGTTATAATTGTAGAACGGTAAACCGTATAATAATAGTCTATGGGTCAAAATAAAGCTTATAATGAGAGAAACATGAATATGGATAGTTTCATTAGTTAAAAATTATACAACAAAAATATATGTATAGTAATTGTTCATAAATGGATCCCAACAGTTACCATTCAATATTCTCATCGGGATATAACAAAAAGAGTAATTTTTAACTATAAGTGTCTTAAAAGGTATATGCGTAGTCAGACAGTTCGAAATATATTGTGTTAATCTATCATGTAATATTCTCTTTGGATGATCTAGAGAGACTGATTTTTTTAAAGACAGTGGTATGGCGAGTATTTGTAGAACATAGCCTATTTGCTACTGTGTTTATCATACGGTAGTTTGTATGGTAATAATTTTATTAATGAAACACAGTCAGGCCAATTGGGAGTTGTGGGGGTTGTTGAAAACTTAAATGATTAAAATCACATTCAAATTAACTAAAATTGACCATTTTCTTCTGGCACATAACTTTGAAAAAGTTTGAAAAATGATGAAAAACAACTTCTTAAAATAGGAAGAAAGAGACATTTAGTATCATTTCTTTTACGCAACGCAATTTCAAGGATTTTATGAATAGAATGTTTTAAAATACCTCGCCTGTTTTGTGACGTGGAGAACCACCACTAAGATTCGAACCGTCAGTGTAAGACTATATGTTACCCGGCATATACTAAAATTGGTCAAAAAGATCCACTTATTTAACACAGAGTAATGATCAAATACATCTACTTATCACAAATAGATCCAGTAGACAAATATTCATTAATTCATGATGCCAATTTTCTAACTGCAAAGAACAATTAAAAGAAGTATATCAAAGTGCAAAACAAGATCATAAGTTCAAAAGAAATGCTCAGATATCAAAAGATGATTGTTTAATACAAGTTTGATACGCATAAACCCATCTAACCTAGACACTGGATCACTAACTGCTGATTTTCAACATTTTATGTACTTTGCCTTGGATATTTACTTTCTACAAAGCGTCGTCTAAGCGTAAAAAGGTTTCCCACGCTATTCAAATGCTCCATTTTTGTACATCAGATTAGCTGGTAGCCAGATTTTCAAAATTTCTGGTCAATTATTACTATATTAGAGACTACTTGCAAGCCATTTAACCAAGACCACTCTTCATTTCTTAGTCACTATGACATCGCCTCGACCCCTTAAGTAGCAAAATAATCATCATCTCCAAGATCCTTAGTATTAAACTCAAATCATGCTGCATATGCAAAGTATGTTTTTCAACAGCGAACACTTTGATGCTTATTCTTCCATTTAGTTGTGATATAGAAATAGAAACAACAATTGGAATTCAGAGATTACTTCCTGTTTGTTAGCTGTAACAGATAATTGTGTATCAAGGATAGCAAGCCAATGAAAAATGAGTTTTCTTTATGTTTTTAGTGTTTTTAATATTTTACTGTGTTGGGATTGGATACAAATCATAAACTAAATAAGGTTTTTTAATAATTATCATCAACAAATTATCCTATTTATACGGATTGGTTGTTCTTACTGTTTGAGAAAAGAGGGGATGAACTAAAAAGAGTTAATGAGGAAGTGAAATCGAAAAAAACAATATAAGCAATAGGAGGAACTTATGAAAAGAAATTATTTCAGGTGACAGTTGTGTCTGTAAGCGGTGTAATTTATTGCTTTTATGAGAACTGGATAAATGGACTAACACAGTGATTTCGTGCTGATGTTATTACATAGAAAAAGAATAATTAATTGAGTAATTGGCATGCATACGCTAATTAATTATATGTTATTCACTGGTGGACTACAATTAATGATCTGCAACGTTTAATATTTGTAAAAATGAAACTGAGGCAGTGTAATTTATATAAAATGACATATTGTTTATGAAAATGTTGTTTAATGCATAAGATTGAGTCGATTTGAATTTCTTTTCATTCAGAACGGATTTACACCTCTTTACATGTCGGCTCAAGAAAACCATGTTGAAGTTGTTCAGTACCTTCTGGACAAATCCGCTAATCAGGCTTTATCAACGGAGGTTGGTTTAATCATGTTTAATTAAAACCGTTTGTATTTACTTCTGATAAATTAGCATTACATTACTTTACTAAATCATACTTACTTAGAAGTATAAAGTGGAGACTTCAAATCAGAAGGACTCTGATGTACTACTTATTTATTTAGACAACAAATAACCGTTCTCCTTAGTTCTAAGAAAAAAATGGTTCGGGGATTCACGTAGATTTGCTTGCCTTTATGATATGTTGTGAATAATTAGGTTCCATTATTGCCACTAACATTCAATGTAGCTTTTTAAAAATCAACCATCATCTTTAGAATGAATGTCATTCTTTTTAAGCTTGATTTATTCATTGTTTTATATGGTAAATCTAAAATGTACTGGGTCATTCTACTCTTGTAATTGCTTTTTGTGTTACAAATCGATGAGTGAATCCTATTTGTCATCCTTCATAATCAAATTCTACCGGCGAAGATTATTCTTAATAAATTAATAAAGAAACTAATTTCAACCGGTTTCTAACCAAAAAAGCAACAAATAAATAGGAGAAATCAATAAACCTATTTTTGTTGAAAGTTGTCAGCATTAGTAAATGGTTCTCCCACATTTATCAATATTTCTTAACTTCAGAGATATTCTCCTGGAGTTTCCGTCAATTATTGATCACGTGTTAATAAAACAATTTTTCAAGTATTAGATGAAGTTCAAAATGCTTATTCTAAATAAATTCATGTGATGAATGTATGAATCAGCTTAACTGATTACTTGTCATAGTATTTATTGAAAATGTTAAATGTAATCTAGTTGTTTATATCATAAGAAAATCTTGATTAACAAAACTTAAACTATGTGTCAATACTTGGCATTTATTCTCATCATTTTTTACTGTTTCAAAATAATATCTATTACTCAAATAGCCTTACATTTAAATAATCGTTATTTTACAAGTTTCTATGATAAGCGTTGGTTAGTTTAATAGAATAACCAACGGATTATATCGTTATTTAATGACACTGCATTTTTAACGTTTGTTACTATGAATTTCTCAATATTAGCTTTCCTTCAATAAGAGAAAAGGTTTGAAAGTTATCTCCTATCTACGGAGTAATATGTTTTGATTATCCTTTCAAGAAACGTTATTTCATTAAATACAATGATATCGAATATTTGATGTTCAAATGGTTTTGTATAAACCTTTCCTTTACTTGTTGTGTGTTATTTCCATTAAAAAAATGAATTCATTATACATTTAAACTATAGACCATTGAATAAAATCAATGATGGTGTGCTAATTAACTTTATGTGAGATAATTTATAAACTGAGTAAAAACTGTCTGCAGACAAGCTTTTTACTGAAGGTAAACAAAATTCATCACATCCATGTCCCATAAAAACTACTGTTTAATTTATTAATAATTGCATTACTAATCTTAGTGACTAAAACTTATGATCAGGGATAAAGTGCATTTTTTTACAACTTTAGTTCAACTGACAGAATTAAGGGTATAACGACAAAGAATTTGAATATATTCGACAGTATCGAAAAATAGAATTATATACTTTCCAAGGAAATCACATAATTCCATTAGCTGTTTAAATGTTTTTGAAGTATTTCTCCATAGATCGCATGTAGGATTTTTTGGAAGTGAGGTAACGATCTTAGTAAAATTCTCGGTTTACGGCATTTTGGTATACCATAAAATTGACGGAGCACAAGTTTATCAGATTTTATTTACTATTAGTTTTGTTTTATTAATTGCCCTGCTTTTATTAGTTTATTAGTGGTCTTGTTGATGCAATTACTCAGTTTTCGATTACATTAGCTTCATCAGTTTCTATAATCAGTTACTCAGCCCCGTTAAAGTATCCTAGTAACACTGTAGATGTCTTAGTAGTTATCACAATGAAAATGAAGGTTGAGCAAATACGTTACCAGATTATTAATGTCTATTGATTTTGGAAATGTTTGTCAAATACCACCCTTAGTTTGCTGCTCAAAACAAAACAGCAGTGTATGTAAAGTATGAAGTTCAGGAATTCAAAATTTTTCATTCATTTCTCATATGAACTGTTTAAAGTTCCGACTCATTGAAAGCATATTACCCATTTTTAGAATCTAGACATTTGAAAAAGTTAACGAGAGGTACATCCTATATGCAACATATTCACGGCTATTTTAAAATTTATTTTGGTCATCAATAAGGATTAGGTATATGATAACCCATCAGTGATTGGCTAGTCTGGGTTTATTGACTTGTTTTAATTTATAAAATAAACAGATTTAATCAATCAAAATATAACATATCTTGTTTTTATGAACTCCTTTTGCGTACATTCTTACATTGAACCCTTTTGAAGATAAAACTAATTATCTTACCGATGCCTCCCAAGCCGCTTGTGAGTAAGCGTTTCCGAACGAAACAATAGGGAAAAATCAATAGAAAAAATAAGATAACTCTTAATCAATGTTGGATATGATACAAAAGTAGATTAGTGAAAGGTAATACATGTTAAAGAATAATAAGAATCGTTTATAGGTTTAATGTATGAATATTTAACAAGATAAAATTATGAAGGGCACTAAGATAGATTTTTAGACATAAAAATCTAGCGTCATAAATTTTGTGACACAATGATTGTATAGCAAGTTTCAATGAATAAGGCTCATACAGCAAGCAACATTGAAATTTACTTAACCTATTTTAAATATTACCGAAACAAACTCGCTGTTTTGAATCATGAAAGTAAATTGAATAAAATAAAAATACGAAAGTAATTTCAGTTTATTTTCAAATAAGCTAATAATGAAGAAACAATGTGAAACAATCTTTCTGGTAGTACTTATAACAGTACAGATACATTTATCATTCTGTTTAGTGAATTTTTTTTGTCGACATCACTAATTTTGTATAACCTCAACTTTAAACTAAGATGTTTCCGTTTTTTTTGTATTTTCTATGCACTAAGATTCCCAAATTAATGCTTATTTACTATATCATGTTTCTCTATTTGCTTTATTCAGGATGGTTTCACACCACTTGCAGTGGCACTACAGCAAGGACATGATCGTGTTATAAGTCTGCTACTGGAAAGGGATTCTCGCGGAAAAAGTCGCTTACCTGCTCTACATATTGCTGCAAAGAAAGATGATGTTCATGCTGCTAAATTGTTACTCAATAACAGCGAAATAAATGTGGATCATACGTCGGCTGTGAGTGCTTTTTGCAAATACTACATATTGTTTTACACACCAAATAAGGATTATTTCGACTGCGTTATCAATATTACAATAAAGTTGGCTGTGATGGATATTCTTTGAGTTTATTTATTGAAGAGGAATAATCGTATAACTATAGACTAATCAGTAACCGTATCACTCTGATAAATATTAACTTATTCAAATATGAATAGGACTGTTAAATGAAGTTGTACAAAACAATGAGTGACGAATTAAACATTTTGAATTTTTCGTAATGCAGTAAATTATACAATACAGTTTCTTCGTTGTATCTACATAAATCCACAGCGAATACGAAGTACATCGAAAAGTTAGCCCCCTGAAAATAGAACTAAACATGTCAAAACGTACTAACGAAGCTTCATTTCTGGATCGCTTCCTTCAAAGAATGTGTTCAAACGCTTATTTTCACTTTGATTTCTTTCTTATCATAAATACCACTGTTATATGATAGAATATCATAAGCATATCACCTAAAAACCTAAAGCATTGATTTAAAAAGCTTTCTTACATATTGTCGACAAATATTTTGGACGGAATTGAGTAATGTGACTACAGAATATACATAATATTTTTTTCAGTTATGGATGTCAACTATATTTCTTTAGATTGTAAAACTTCCTGTAATGCCCTTGATAAATATGCTGAAAAATGCTAGCCTATGACTCACATATAACTGCATTAATTAAGATTGCAACTAGAGGTTTTAAAGTTGCGATGGTTTAAGTTAATCAAACCATATATGAAATTAAAACTAGAACCTTGTTATATACACATTTATGATATTCATTGAAGTTATTACTTATATAGTCTTTCATTCATTATTTGTTTAATGGCAGTATAGCACATTTACTTGCTAATTTTTTGATGTCATTATACTTTTACAGAGTGGATTTACGCCTTTACACATTGCCGCTCACTATGGGAATGTTAATATAGCTAAGTTGTTGATTGAGAAAGGAGCGAATATTAATTACCAGGCAAAAGTGAGTCCCATTTTTGTCATTACTCGATCCAATATCTTGTTAAAGAATCAATTAGTTTTAGAGATAATACATAATCAGATCAGTACTGACCAGTTGATAAGTTTGATCTCGATGACATTTCAGTTATTCGTGTATACATATAATATTGAACCAAAAGAGTAGTTAGGACAAGAATGGATTATGGCTAGGTTATGAACTCAAAAGAGTTTTGTATTCTCAATCAACGATGCTGAAAACTTTAGGAACGTAAGTTAAAAACCTATTAGTGGTTAGTTATTTGAGAAATAGATTATCTATTTTAGGGAATACAGTGATACAATTATTTCTAAAGATGGTTGCATTTCAAAACTAGATTAACAAATTTTTAAAAATTATCACTATGTTGAACTGCCTATCAAAATAAATGAAAAATAGGCTTTTCAACCGATGATTGTCAATTCCTACAGTCATAATTTCAATTAATGATAAAAAGGAATCTATTTCAGTTGGGATCAAACTCATTTTTATTAGCAGATTGTACATGTAAGTAAAATAGGTTTTTTTAAAGTCTGTTACTTAACTTACGCAAGGAAAATATATTCTTCAGTTTTGCCTGAATGAGTGTTACAACATATGACATAGTCACTAATGAATTTTCATAATAGGTACTCAATAATGAAAGAAATATTGTTAGTAATCATTCTAAATATAACCAGTCACCAGTGAATCATAGGTCAAATTGATAAAATTACTATACTGTAAAACTTTCGTTTTATCTCTCACCTTATATAGAAGACATTGAGAACTGTGGAAGTAATATAGTAAGTAAGAACGTTTTGTTTAAACAGATGACCTATGAAGTTCTATGAATCTTTATCAACCTAGATTAATATTCAGAACCTGAGACAACTGATGTTCATAACTCGCATTGATAATTCACACGGTGTATCTGTAACAAAGAAAATATGTGCACTTCCCCGACCTCAGTGATTGATGATATGGATTCTTCGTCTCCGGTACTAAGTGACACAAATGTTATTTATGTGGTATATATAGTCTAATATTTATACTTACATCTTAGCGTCTTGTCTTATAATCCATTTTGTCAGTCATATTTGTAGGGTTAAGGTAGTTTCAACTGCCCTGCTTATTTTGTAATTATATCCATAAATGCCTTGGATAACCTCCAAATCATTTACATTTCACTTGACTGGAAACTATAGTTGAAGGATTTCTTATTTGAGTTTTTACTATGGAATTGACGTAAGTTGGTAACATAGTAGTTGAAAAACTCATTAATATGAGTCAATTTCCTTTAAAGCCCTGGAAAAAAAATCATACTAACGTCTGTTTAATGAAATGAAAGGAAGATTTTATCTAAATGTGTCCGTTTTACATAAACGATGTCCCAAATATAAGGTATTATTCATAATTTTGATTTCTTTCTATATATGATCGAATAGAATTGTATAACACCGTTACATGTAGCTGCTAAATGCGGAAAGAATGAAGTTCTAAGCGAACTGATACGAGCAGGAGCTGAAGTAAATAGCCGTACGCGAGATGGACTAACACCTTTACACAGTGCATCTCGTGCGGGTCAAACTGCTACTGTGGAATATTTATTGAAAAATGGTGCTGATCACACTTTGAAAACAAAGGTACTTGTCGCACTTTTTCTATGATGTACAATTTAATTAGTATATAGTTTATAGAAAATAATGTGAATACTGAATATATATGACAAGTCGTACTGTTAATTGTTTGAGGTTAGACATAACCTTTAACCTTAGCATATATTAAGTATGTCATCTGATGCTAACAGGGAATCAAATCTTTAACAAAATGTACTTTATTTAAAAAGTAATGACTGGAGTAGAGTAGTCATTCACATTGATAAGGTTATTTTTTTTTTACCGAAGTTATATGAAATCTATATATAATTTATTGTATTTTGATTGATCAAGACAGTCTGTAAATTATGATAGAACTGGCTGGTCGTGTTAATTTGTTGACTAACGACTTAACAAATAACTAAATTGGATATTATAAAATAACTTGTTTGAATAATTGGATAGGTAACTTACATTTCTAGGATAGAAGACTGCAATTTTATGTTTAAAATTCTGATATATTACCTATTAAACCACCATCAAACTTCAAACGCATTCGGGATTTTCGCAAACATTTAGAGGAGCTGAACTGATATCTTATACTAGAACAATACATTAGAAATTTTTATTGGGATTAGGCGGTCAAATTACTTTACTCATCTCAGTGAAATATAGCATTTGACTGTTATCTAGCAAACACATTTCGTGACTATTGGAGAAATATTCTGATAATATTTAGTGTTATACATGATCAAAGTAACATGAAAAGAAATGACTATTGTGTAATTTGTTTACACTAAGTTTTTATCAAACTAAATCTTCAAACAGATTTACAAGTTTTTAATACATCAAAACCCTATCATTCAATACCAATCACAAGTTATTAATAACCTTATCTATAATTATTTACTTTATATCAAAATAATACAATGGTTCATTAAGATGCGGACTATCTAATTATCAATTTTTAACAAAGTTTTCACAATAGAAATACTGACGAGATTCGCACGCTTTCTTTCCAACATTTGTAAAGTTAAATCTGACATGTTTATTTTTAATCTTGAAAAATAGTTGAATAAGTGGTACTAATAATTCCCACACTTTTATTATTAATGTTTTATAAAGATGATCATACATAGAATGATCATTGTTGAGACTAGAGTATATAAAATACCTTTCTTTGTGATATTTAGATGAGGTAGTTAATAAATTCTAAGAAGTGAAGAAACTATAAAATGTTTTACGTGAAAATAATTCAATTGTTAATATTCTTAGGATAAATGTTTCAACATTTGAATATATAATTCTATTTCATATGTTTCTGCACATTTTTCTTGGCAGAATGACTTGACACCATTGCATTTAGCTGCACAAGGTGCTAATGAAAGTGTTGTACGATTACTATTGCGGAATGGATCTAATCCGGATGATGTGACCATTGTAAGTTACAAATAATATTTAAGGCATACTACATTAAAACCAAAGAAAACGTTGAATTAGTGTTGCTTCTAATAATAATTTGCGTTACCATAACAACTTATAATTACTTTTACCGATGTTTTGATAGTATAGCATGTTTCTACCAATTAGAAACAACCTACTTAAATATTCCTTCATCTTAGCCTTGATTTATCGATTAATTTTCTCTCTAAAGGACGTCATTTGTTTTGAAAGCAGATTTTATACAAGTACTTGTAAAACAAACTTTAAATAATATTATTTCCACTCAAATAACAAAAGTAAACTTATTTGACGTCAGAAATAACTAGACATGGAACATTTCAATCATTGTCTCAGAATAGAGACAATCTTCAAGTCAAACTCATTTTTAGAATCTTGCGTTATAAATCAGTATCCTCGAGAGATCTTGACCTTCGATGTCATGTTTCGTAAAAAGTTTTATAAAAATCTGTGACTGAAGAAACATTATTACACTGTGAAGGAAAGTACTCTTCAAAAAATATTCTTAATTCGTCATTTTGTTTTTTTATTTGAAAATATACAAAATAAGAAAACTTGAAAGGTTTGTACCAAACTCTTATAATAGTTACTGTCTAATGGTTAAGCACTGCACCTGTTATTGTCTGTTTCTAAAGCATCTACTGGTACCTAAACAACTAAGTATCGTCATAAATTGAATTTAATTGCGTGTATGTATGATGGTCACCTGTTATCATCAGCAGTTTGTCTAACATAAAAAGGAATTATTAACTGATATTTATATCTAACTTTAGTCATCTGAACAACATTCATTCATAGTATCGTCAGTTTACCAACAAATTTCCGTTGCATACTTTGACAACCGATGTACAAATCAATAAAGTTTTCTGAATTTCCAAGTTATAAGAAGAGAATGGTGAACAACCTTTGTTACCAAGAATTATGTAGTTCATATACTGTTTGAGTTGGAGGTAGCGATACTTATCAATAGAAATTGCAAAAATATTATAAAAATTCGTTTCGATTAATGTTTTATTTAATATTAACCAAGTGTGAACCAATAATTCAACTATAACATTCGTTAACAACGAGTTTACTTATAACCTATTAATAATTAACCATAAATGAGGATACTATTTGTCAAACCATTCAAATCATCTCTGTCTTTTCGTCTCATAGGATTATCTCACCCCTCTACATGTTGCAGCCCATTGCGGTAACGTGGACGTGGCTCGTGCTTTATTGAATTCCCAATGTAATGTTAACGCAAGAGCTCTGGTAAGTCAATCAAAGCAATAACTGGTAAACTAAAAATTTACTTATACTAAAATACGAACGTGAACAAATTTATCAGTTGAAGGCTTATCAGTAAGGCAAAGACAAATATCCAGATTAGTCCAGCTGGTGAAGATAATGATGTAGTTCTAGAGGGTTATATGTAAGGGAAAATACTTATGACTGACAAATTATGAAACTGCCTTTGAAGTTGAACTTAGATTTTAGTTGAAGAACTCCTCTTTATCACGATATAGCAACGAGTGATACAATCACAAGTTTTCCAAAATCGCTGCAATGAATATTTGCTTAGTAGCCTTGTGAATACAGCCGAAAAATGTTTGGATTACTGAGCGTTAAAAAAACATTGAAGCCCACGGTGATACTTAAATTATATTCAGAATACATAATAATGAAATTAAAAACAAACGAGGCACAATAATCAAAAATGAAAAAAAAGTATGAAATTTGACATCAGTTATAAATATTATAATGACAAACAGAATGGAACAGCTAGTCTATGCACTAGTTTATGCAAAGTCAACATAAATCAATCATTTTGGCAGTTTATCGTATTGGCAATTGCATGCCAAAAACGTCAAACAAATTTATTAGGATGGTGGAAGCACTAGTTATTCAGATTGAAAGACCGAAGCTTCGTGTACAAAACAAATTTATTCAGTCTCTTCTTTTAACTTGACCCATCTCAGGCCCAATAGGCCAGTGGTCGTCTCAGTTTCACCAATATACATACGGTCTTCCCCTTTTGTATATTCATATTTCAAATTCCTGTTATTCGAATATCGTTACTGTAATTATTATTATTATGTCCACCATTATTATTAGTCTTGTAAGCACATGAAGAAACTAATTAGGATTAACTCCATTTTATTGTTTTCTACTTAATTCCTACCATTTCATGCACTAAGTTATCTTCCATTAAACATCTGATGCAATTTATACCCACATTATTATTTCTCTCACTTCTTGTTGTCTATATTTATTCTAACTAATAATCTCACAAATCCAACTGACTCATATACTGATTCTAGTCAACATTACATGTTAGTCATTTCAGCCTTAATCAGTTTATTTTCATTTCCAAACGATCCTAAATTCACATGTCATAGTTTCAAAAGATGTATTTGCCTTAAACTCGGTTATTTTTTGTTTGACTGATTTGGATATATGTATAACTATGTAACTTGAATAGAATTTGTTTGAAAGAATATTCTTCATCCACCTTTTTGTGTTTTCAGTACCTCGAGAATTTTCAAACAGCTAATCTAACTATCAAATATCATTTTATAATTATCTCTAACTTAGGCTGTTTATTATGAATCATTAAACGTGAAAATGGCCAAAGAAATAATGATTGACGTTGGAAACCCAAAATTATCCACTCTCAGCTTTCATAACCATTTTGAATTCAGGTCAAATACAATCGATACATATACAACATTAATAATAATAACAACCTAATGAATGAGAATTTCAATAAGTTGTCTCAGTGAGTAGCTGATTATTTAGGCTTTTATTCATACCAGTTAATATTCCGAAAAAGCCACCTAGCAGGGCTAACAAAAGGATTCCTTCTTAAATTTACCCACATGAACGATAACTAGTTTTCTAGCCTTATTCTGAAAGAGATATGCAGTTTCCCCCTTGAAACTATTGATCTATGTTTGTTGTTTAGAGTTCCTACATTTTGTTTCGCTTTTTATACAGAATGGGTTTACTGCACTTCACATCGCATGCAAAAAGTCACGAGTTGAAATGGCTTCAGTTCTTCTTAAATATGGCGCTCTACTTGAAGCAGCCACGGAGGTAAGTAGTTGCCTCATATTATTTTGTTGCTTTTCTTGAGGTTTATCAACTTGCTTTTAAAAGTCTGTGGATATCGGTGTACATTCCTAGATAAATGCTTTCACTAATTAACACCAAATTATTTGTCGAACAAACGTTTAAGCGCCTTAATTTTAAAATCAATTAAATCCTACAACATCCCTCAGGACATTTTTCCTGCACAGTGGAGAACGTTTTGAAGCAGTCATGGATTGATTTATCACTGCAGTTCTTTATCATCCGAGAGCATAGTAATGGTTTCATCCCCAATCGGATAACGTGAATTTTCTACAGAATAATGTGTTATCCACGTTTCAAATTTACACGGAAATTATTTGTGAAATTTAAATTTTCCTATTCGAGATGTCTGTAGAAATTACAATGGTCAAAATTTTCACAATTGTTTTGCATGGAAGCATGAGAAACAGATAGTAACCATCGAGTTGTAGTGAGACGGTTTGTACTTTAAAGAGCAATACAGTTAATCCCTGTTTACTTAAATATTAATGAACGAAACTTGCTATAGAAAATTTAGCATCTTATAAGGCAATTTATCACTTGGATGAAGAAATATAACGAGAATTATGATTACACTTTTGGTGTGTACGAGTTTTCAGCTGTCAGTCTCGTCTAATGTAAATTTTGTGTTCAGAGAATTTTCGTTACAGATAGCTTTTGCTTTTGAGTTCACCAAGAAGTTTTCAGTCATCTTTGTGTTCTCTTGTATATTTTAAAACAGATTTTCAAAGGTTAAATTTATTTTACACTCTTAAAAAATCAAATATGTAAAACACATTTACTGAAATAACAATAACTTTGAAAGTGATCATTTTGTTTCCTATTCATCTACATTTTATTGAAATGTCAGACTGGCCTCACTCCATTACATGTGGCTGCATTTTTTGGGTGTACAGACATTGTCTCATTTCTTTTACAACATGGTACGAATGTGAATCAAACAACTTTGCGTAATGAAACTGCACTACATTTAGCGGCTAGAAATAAACAACTGGAGACAGTGAAAACTCTTCTTGGTTACCAAGCAAATTTAGATTGCCGTACAAGAGTAAGTTATTGACGTGTAAGATAAAACCATTAAGATTTGAATATATTTGGTTTTTAAGTAGATAATGAAAGTTTTGGAAAAGGTTAGCACAAAATGTAGTCAATATCTAAGGCCGTTCATATTACCATCACTTAGTTTGACCCTCATTCAACACCTATATTAAAAATGTTCATACTCTTTTAGTGAAGAATGTTGCTTACTTTTCAGGATCCCCCAGCTAACTAATGGAGGCATCAGATATAGGTATGAGTCCAGATTACGAGTAGCAAATAAGCTATGAGTCTACTTTATATTAATCAGTTGAAGTGGGCTTTACTGTAAGAGTTTATGTTTATAGGCTTATAATTAATGATTGAAAGTAATCTAAACTCAATATACTCAATAACTATCTATTAATTTTTGAAATAAATCTAGAGAGAGGAAGCCTTTCTATGTTCAGTCAGAAAATAAGATATCTAAAAGATTTACCCACACACTTACTAAATTGAAAATGGATATAATACCGATCGAATTATTTTAATACAAGCAAAAACAGGAATGCATCATGATCTATGTTAATCTGAGTATATCAATGTGAATAAAAGAATAAGAACTAAGCTTCGATTTTCATGTGATCAAGAATCTTTACTAAGAAACAAGCAAAAAATGAAATGACTTTAATACAGTGAAAATATAGTCATGTTATAAAAAACAAAATTATTTGCAGATTGTCTTGACTACATATTTCTTTTTTATTAGGATAATCAAACACCCTTACATGTCGCTGTCCGTACAAACTATCTGCCAATTGTTGAATTGTTGTTGAATGCTGGTTCCGATCCTAATATAATGACAAAAGATAATTACACACCATTACACATGGCTATTAAAGAAGACTCAGAAGATATTGTTAGAATATTGATTGAGCACGATGCTAATCCGGAAGTTAAAACAAAGGTGAGTCAATGTCTTTATTTCTTAAGCGGCCTCTATTTTTAATAACCAAGTTTTAAATTGAGAAATAAAAATTGATTTATTCACCGATTGATTTGATGCCAATAACTCATTCGTTAATAATGTGTTACTGTACACTTCCCCATGTTTAATTAAGATGCATTCTAACAATGTCACTCATACTCAGAAATTAATCAATATTAGCCAGCTTTTGAGAAAACCCTACTACAATACAGAGCTTCGAACTTATTTACGGTAATTCATATATTCAAATTCAGTCCATTAAAATGAAATCACAAACCATGTTCTAGACATATATGATATTTTAGTATGTATGTTAAAAATTACAAGTAATTTGATGATGACATTCATCGGAAGCGACAAAAATAAAGTCTACAAACTAATTAATATCTTATTATTTGTTATAAAAGGTTGACAAGTATATGAGATCGAATGAAATCTTAACAAAAGGTTTGATGAACAACAAGGTAGGTCAACATAACACCCTGAATAATTAAATAAAAAAATATAGTTTCATATATATAACAGCGTTTCTTAGACTTCGAAACCAATCCCTCGTTGTTTTATCAGCATAGTTGTGTTAACATAAATTAACTTAATGATTTGTTTGGTTCACGTGTTACACTTACTAGTTATTCTAATTAATACATTTGCAAATTTTATTTTCAACAGAAAGGATTTACACCATTACACTTAGCAGCAAAATATGGTTCATACAAAACAGCCCACTTGTTAATGGACAGAGCAAAGTCTGATCCGAACGCAACTGGTCCCAATGGCTTCACGCCTGTACATGTGGCCACATATTACAATAATAACAAAGTAAGTTGTCATGATTTGGTAAGCGTTCAACTGCTGCTTCATTTTCATTTAATCAGCCACGTCATTATTTGTCTTTTATTATATTAAATACAAGTTTTCAGGTACCAAGATGAGTTATATTTGTAGTTGAGTAATTCAACGATAGTTCTTGTCAGAAATGTTTAATTAATAATCGAAAGCAAATGAATTATTCAATATGATTTGATAACAGTTTAATGTTACTAAGTGCTAACATACGTAATGTTATGAACAGAACGAAACTAGAAACTAGATGTATTCCAAAGGTAGTGTTTTAAGATAAAGTCACAATTCTAAGAGATTAGAAACCCTTTTCGAAGTAATACCCAAATAGTTAAAACCAGTATTGAGAAAAATTGTTCTTTTTTTGAATGTTTTATGGGAATTTTTAAACTGCAATATTCTATTTGATCAAATTAAATCCTAACTAGAACATCATACATATAATAATAAGATAGGCCCACTATACTTTACTAATGTCTTATCAACTAAATAATTATTAAATTAATAGTGATAATCGAATTCTGCTAAACACGGCAACGGTGAGGTAGTTTCCTTAATAAAATTGACATATTTATGCTTTTATTTATTATGCCTCATTGTTACCATGTTTAGCGAAATTTCATTATCACTATAATCGTATTAATTATCATTTTGAGAAATATGTATGCCTGGAATTGTATAGCTTTGAAAATGAATTTGTTGAAGTGAACTCGTCGCTGAACCAGTCTTATTTTATGTCTCAGTGGGTATATTCTGTTTACATAATAATTTGCAGGAACTGGATAACCGATACTTGAGGAACATCCCCTGAGTTTGAGAAATGCGGAAATTAGTCAGATTTATAAAGACGAATGTTTTCCAATATATAGATTAATAAATACTATAAAGTAATTTTAAGCACATAAGGTTCATAAATTTAATTCTTTAACAGCAGATAACCAGACAAAAGTTATTCAAATACCATACATCTGTTAATTAGTTGTTATTGATGATTTCTTTTATAAGTAGAGGATCATGGAGAAAGTAAAACTCAGAGACTAAAATTTCTTAGCACAGCGACCATAAATAAACGAATTTTAAAAGAAATTAGATGTTTTATATCATGAACTGACTTCAGTTAGATAACCATTGAAAACTAGAGAGCAATTGACAGCTATGGAAAGGTGACGACTAAAAGTAAGTAAGATGCTTCAGTAATCAAGGGAATGTAGGCCGCGACTTGGGTTTGGTGGATAATTTACAAATCCACGGACGCATGAATGAAGAGAATTTTTTTCTGAGTAAGCTGTCATAGAATTTTACCTACAAATCTAGAACCTGATGAGAGTTTCTTGAAAAGAATATTCCATGTTTTAATATCGTTTAAGACAGTTGGATAATTTACTGACGATAGACCTTTCATAATTTTTATTTCACGAGCATCGTGCGACCTTGCATGAGCAGTTATTCAGTCTGGTATTGCAGCAATCTGGGATCTGTTAGGGGCCGTCTACCTGTTAGTTTTTCATGCAAAATAATCAACTGAGTTGTTATTCAATTAAATGAACTTTGGATTAACTTCTATGACTATCTACTTACAACTTAAACCACTATGAGTACCTGAAACTTGTCTTACTGTTGATCCTATTTCAGTCCTAAACACGCAAACTATATATGATTATGGGTTACGATTACCAAGTGTGTGAGGTTGAGATTGTTTATTCTATTCATAATCATTCCTAAAACATTAGTGATTTTCTTCATTTGGCAATAACGTCAAATCAGTTGAAACTTATATTTAATTTTGCATTTACTTTAAAGATGTTGGATAAATTAATAGAGTTTGGAGGTGATGTCAATCGACCTGTTAAAAATGGCTTTACACCGCTTCATTTGGCAGCCAAACGAAATCATCTAGATTCAATCCATTTATTAGCATCTAAAGGAGCCATAACTGATAAGGGTTCAAGGAACGGTTATACACCACTTCATTTAGCTTCACAAGATGGTCAAATCGAAATAGTTAAAGTTCTTGTTGAAAAATACAAAGCTCAAGTGAATACTGCAGCCAAGGTATGTGTTCGGTAGACAAACTGATATCCCCATAAGAAGTAGCATCCACTTTCATTTATTTTTTAATTTACACTTTTTTTATACTGAGGAATAAATAGCTCAATATATATTTCATTTATAAGGATAATCTTAAGCAACAAAAACAAATTTGGATTTCGTGAATGACTCATCTTCATTGGATTGAAAATTGCCCAAAGGTAATCAAAGTCTGAATGCAAAATATACAGACTCCATTAAGACTGTACTAAACCAGGTCTGTCGGCTTCAGAATTATGGGTACAACTCTTCTGTTTTACCCGTTTTCTAACAGTGATAAGTTCAAGAGATTGATCGTTAGGCTGATTATATGCTTAGATCCATGGACTGAAATTCCTTATTTCTTTATCTCATTCTATATACTTACAATATATCACTTTTATAGGACGGTTTAACACCACTACATTTGGCGGTACAGGAAGACAAAGTTAACGTAGCCGAATATTTATTAAGTTCAGGCGCATCCATTGATACGAAGACACTGAAAGCTGGGTTTACACCACTACATTCATCTGCTTATAGGGGACAGCTCGCCTCTGTTCGTCTGCTTCTATCATGTGTCCCTGAACATCAACTTCAGCAAGTTATAAACAGTCGCACTCATATGGGTTCAACTCCACTGCATTTGGCAGCCCAACAAGGTCATCTACAAGTAGCTCTAAAACTGGTTCAAATGGGAGCTGATCCAAACATTTGTAATAAGGTAATTTTTAAAAAAATCTTATCACACTAATTATAACTTCAATGTTTATACTTGCCTGTGAACACTATTTCTTTAGGTCGAGCTTATGTCTAGTTACAGAGTTTTGTTGATATTGTTTAAATGTAAATAATGCTCGGCTAAATTTTCATAACTTTTGATTTTTTAGCAAGGATGGACAGCAGCAAAATTAGCTCATAAGCAACATTATTTGAACTTGTTCGAATTGTTGCAATCAATTACAACTAATGGCGGTGACGGATGTTTACCAAGTTCAAATGGAATAGATGATAATGCAAATCTAATCAATGGTGTAATGCCCTTAGAAAAAGCGGAATATATGACTGATCACATGATTTCAGATAGTGAAGATGAAGGTAGTAAAATTTTTATTTTTTTTACTATTAAACTGAATCATTTGTCAAATAAATTATTGAACTACTGTACAAAATCTACTGTTCTATTTAGTTTCATTCAGCAGTAGTTATGTAACCACCTTAAGCACTACATCAGAGCAACTAATTATTATTATTACACAATCACTGATATCAAGAATTTTTAACCCGTATGGAGCATGTCCCTTCTGAACACAATGTTATACTTGCTTATACTTAATCATTAAATGAAACTTTTTTTTAACACTAAGGATTCTAATTTTGACAATGAAAATAGATCCAGAATCTTTGAAAAAATCTTGTGCAGTCATGAATCGGTAGTAATACTTTCCACTCATATCATTAATGATAGTTTCAGTAACAATGAATACAGTGAAGGAAATGTTTAACCTAGTGAGAAAATGGCAAATTAGAATATTAAGCAGATTAATTTATGTTCAAAAAGTATACTATTCGGTATTAGCACTTGTAGGACAAAACTATTTTACTCGTCTTTCTAAGGAGCATCTACTTGAAACAAAAGGATTCAGATCATGCATTAGTATTTATTGATTCATGTGATTTTTTTGTTTAGTCTCTTTGTTATTACAGGGGAGTAATTAGGATATTATTTACCAACTGGGAAATGTGTCCTAAGAGCCTGATATCAATGAGAACTGTAATTCAGTACCTGAACTAAAATTCAGTTCAGTGCAGTAAAACATAAATTTTTCTTCCCATTTAAGGGAATTCTATTTGATTTAATAAAGATTCACGTTTTGAAAATGGGACATCGTTTTGAGAGGATCTCGTGGTATTAGTCTATAATATTCTTTACATAAGATAAATTAATACTGATACTCATAGGTAACTTTACACATAATCCATAATTTCAGAAGCTATTATACACGATCATAAGAAATACATTTTTCTATGTGAATGTCTTAATGTATAAGTGTTGTAATTAATAAATGTTGTTTTGATGGTATTTTTATGTTAATATGCAGCCGACCTTTTATCTACACCAGCGATGTTTCGATATCCTGAACCACGTAAAGAAATGTTAGATGAACCAGGTAGGAGTTTTACGCTGAATACATTTACCCTACGTATAAATGTTTGACTTTAAAGGGTTTTATTTATGATTATTGTTCATTCAAATTACCTTTCTAAATTTCTCCATTTGACTAACATCTAATCACGTTTAAAACCATAGTAGCCAAAATTCATAACATTGTCAACTACACGAGACGTTTTCAGTGTATTTAAAAATGTAGACAAGTAATTTTAGTGTTGGTAGTTACTCATTGAATTATTTATAGCACTGATAAAGACAATAGTTAAAAAAATCGATTACATTTAAATACATTAATAAATAAACTAAGAATATACTTTTCAATGAATTACTGTCTAGTCCTACAGTCACAATTTCAAATAATGGTAAAGAATTTTTTTAGTTGGGGTCAAACTCATTTTTATTAGCAAGTTACATATGTAAGTAAGGTAGGTTTGCTAAAGTTTAGTAGATATTGTGATGGCAAGTATGTGTTGATTGCTTCATTCAAGCTTGTGATCAAATAACAATATGGAATTATTAATTTGATTTAAAATACGTAATTAAAATAGGGGGATGATGAGTAAATGGTTCACTTGTGTAACATCTCGCGATGTTACTTGGCTTACTAGTTCACTCAATAACTTCAAAACGTTGACTGCCTTATATTGCTTACACTATTAAATTTATAGTTAGTGAATAGATGTAAGTAACTAAGCATAAGAAACTTGTTTATGCTTACCTTGTAACTCTTTTGGATCATTAATTTGAACTTTTGGCTATAGAAGTTAATGATTTACAAAAGAAACATGTTCTTCATATGTATAACAAGTAAACAATTAAATGGACGTTTTAGTCTATATAAATCTACATTAACAATGTAAGCTATATATGTCAATCTGTATTGGTTCAGGTTATCACAGTTCACATCACTACAAGGAGCGACAATCTGTAGGGGAAAGCTAGGAAAGAAAATAGTAACAACACAATAATAGTAAAGTCAAAACAATGAAGATTTCCAACAGAAACACGAAATTAAAGAATGAAGCGTTTGGAATAATATCATGTTCATGATTAAGAGGATAATAATGAATGTGTTGTTTGGTTTAAATGCAAAATACTTTGAAAGATGTAATCTAAAATTTGAAACCATAGAAAGGATATCTAAAACTCTTCGAATGACTCACACCAACAATGAGTGATTTCATAACCCTATGACAAGTCGTGGAATAACCTCTCATACTACGTTTTGCTTGTTCTGTTAACAGCCAGAAATAAACGGAGAAAAAATCTTCTTGAATATATCCTAATTAACATGGTACTTCCACCTAAGGTTCTCTGCTGATCACTCACAATTATCAATTATATTTAATGTCCATTAAGTTCCATAGTTTATGAGGAGTCACAAGTCTCAGACGTTTATTTTTAATACTGTAAATTGTTCGACGAGACTATAGTTTATGGAAGAACCAATCAGATTTAGGATAACAAGTCTTGGATTTGGGCGCGAAATTCACACACCCATTTGTCTAAATAACGTCTCGTCAGTTCGTGATGAAAAACCGTAAATCTAATTTCTAAACCGAGTCATCAACTGTGAATCATATTCCTTATTCTTCAAATTACTTTATAACCCTCATTTTACCCTATTAAGTAGGTAGACACTCTCAGGATCCCTTTGGAGTCGCTCAAAGATCGTCCATAAATTATAGTCTCAGCAATTGTTCTTGCTTTTGCTTAACTTATATGTTGTACGAAAGATAAAGTGTTGAAATACATTTATTTCTCTGTATGTTTATTGTTCACAATGCAACTGGTTAAAATCAGGTTTATATGATATATTATGTCATCAACTTGAATATATGAAAACACGTATTGATAGATGGAAAGAAAAATATTAGATAAAGTTGTGATTAATAATCTGGAATTTCTTCTAATGTAAAAAATAATTTAAAACAGAATACTGGCCAGATAAGTAATCAGACTACTTAAGTTTAGACAAAATATTACTTTTCCCCTCAAATTCACTATGATCTATATATGATGATGGACTTAAGTACATACCTCTTGATCACAATAACAATACACTCAAAACTAAATACTTAACTTGATGAGATGAGTACGTATGCACGGTTAAATTCATACAAATTTTTAGCACCAAAACTAGAGCCTAATTATCAGTTAAACCTAGTGACAGGTCAACAAAATTGTCATATTGCCCATTGAAAAAGTTGCAAGATAGTAGTTACTAGTATCTGCTTAGGCTTAAACTCTAATGTATTCATCTAAAACTAGTTCCACAGTTAAGAAGAGAATCAAGCAGTTATTAGCTTATTACCCTTGGGATATGAGGAATAATCAGTGCATATTTGGGAGTTTTAAATTATTTTTATTCTCATTTACTGCTATTGATTTAAATGTGTCCACAACTTAACACTGAAAACATCTTTCTCATGATTGCCGGTTGTATGTATGCTAACAGATGGATGTCACTTTACATCCAAACATTCACAGCTAACCACACTGATGTCTGAAATCAGTGCTTACCTATCACACCTTATCGCTGGTGGACATATGACTTTAAATAGACTAAAGTTTCACTTTATGCACCCTAATTATGGCACTTCAAATGTTCTGCCAGATTAACATGAAGAAACAAAGGAAGGGAAATTTAGGCGAAGCGAAATTTTATCTTTTGAACTTGACATAATTTTATCGATAAATTGAACTATTTGCATAAATTAATTAGCTGCAGTTTCATTTTTCAACACTGACACCATGGTACAAAATCCCTTCCTCAAAACCCTTTTTGAAATAACGTTGAGAAAAGGACTGCTGTTTTAAAATTTTGTACATACTTTTGTTTGTCTATTTTCCCTCTGCATGCAACTGCTCAAATGTATCTTCGCTAATCACGAATCTGGTCTGGTAATATAATAACACTGCTGTTGTTTGTATCATAAACCGAATACGATCCACTGCATCAAATCAGCAGATAACGATATAACATCAATTCCAAGTACACCAACTTTGGATAATAAACTCATATCAGTCCGACCAACAACACTGCGCATTCCTGAATATTTAACTGGTGAGCAAAATAGTTTTAAATATACTGACTGTATATTTCGTATATTAGTTTGCTGTAAATAATGCAGTGGTTTTCACAAGAATTCGTTTGAAATAATATCGAGTGAGATAGCAACAAGGGGAAATGCTTAAGAATATGTCAATTATTTCGAAACGTTATTAGCTAATCTTTTATTTGCATCAAGATTCATGATTCATAGTAAACAATTAAGGATTTGTTATCATTCAACCACGTAAACAATAATCGCGGTTGCAAAAATAGCTGACAAGAAATCTTATCAACTGTATGAAATTAATCTAAAAATCATAATATCAGATATTCCTTTTAATAAACTGACATCATAATACAAAACAACACTGTGAAAGTTAGCGCTTTTACAATCAAAGTAATATTGTGGCTCGCTCATCTTCTAAAACCCTTTTTTGTAGATGTACTGATTGTGAAATATGTATTTCGGAACTCCTGTAAAATGTTAAACATACATATTTCTCTCTAAAATGTACCATGATTACAGTTTATAAACACAGAAATAGTGTAATTTGAATGTATTAGAATGGAAAAATATATCTACTATAACCAGCGTTATTTGCTACATTTTTTTAACAAATTTTTAATAAGTCAATTGTTTCTATACAATAGATCAACCGAAACCAATACAAACTAACAGTTATTGATATTAAATTATATTTATACTCTGAACAATATTGTTTAATATATAAAGGAGAATATTAGCATATGTTTCTATTTACATTCTGTAATAACATGTCCCTAATAAGGTAGATTTAATAATGGAAAATGTATATCGCACTTTTATTCAAATGGCGATGAAAAAATCAAATACATAAAAGCCATTATACGCCATTGATTGGATTCAGAACACCATCGTGTGTCAAGATAAAAATTACTCAAATAGATCAGACAAAAAACCAATTTAATCAAAAAATGCCAATAAAGTGGACGGAGAGGATACTATTAGAAAAAAAAACATGCCAATTGACTTGAAGCTTTCTTATATGTGGAAATATCCACAAAAGCTTCTTATTGGGACAGTGTGCATTTGAGTTCTTCTACAGCTTTATTTTAAAAAATGGTCCCTTGTAATACCATATAGTTCCTAGCATTTCAGACATGAGAATTAGTTACTACTATGATTATTTTGAATTGGTATCAGGTTTAGTTCAATTAAACTTAAGCAACAACTACTCAGAAGTATAAATTTTACTTACTATTTACACATGACTCATTGTACCTGTTTTTGTTTTTCTAAACGGGAATATCCTTGGGACCTTGGTGTCTATCTAAGAGCGGTGGACATTTTTGACGAAGATCGGATTTGTATACCTGGCGGTTCTTCTTGAATTGTTGTGAATTGAGTCATGGTTTGTAAGGTGATTGAACGAATCCGCTTGATCGTTTCCGTATATTGTATTGTTAGCTTATTAAAGTGGAAACACTGTTCCGTTTGAAGTCGCGATTCTATAAGCACGCTACCATAAGCCAAAATTGACACTGTTCGTTGAAATTATATGAACAATAAGCATATACACAGATTTCAACTAATTTTACGCAAAAACAACCTTTAACTATGTTTGTTACTTGCAGATGTTTTTTCATATCTACCTATTCAATGGTCTCATACAATTTTATCATAGCTGAACGTAATTAACCCATGATTTCTACTAGCTATTTAAATAATACTCATTCTTTACATAGGTTACACAAATTGTTGACGCCTGCAACTATAGTTTTTGAATGTCTGTACAAAAAGGCAGAGACTTCCATTCATTCAATTTAAACTTATCAACGAAGATAAATTCCCACACTCTGTAACTGTGATGCTAATCAAACAATAATAATTGTTTAATTACTTTCCTTCTAATCAATTTTCTGTTGTATCATTTTAAGCCTTAGGAGGTGAAACTCTTTGCTCTGATCTTCATGAAAGCATGACCGAAGAACGTGTGAAGCCAATGCTCAATGGAAAAGTATGAGTTTTTCCAATAATATAACTTGATTTACTGATGCTTAAAAGGCAATACTTAATACTGTATTATTTAGGGCATTGTTTAGCTTTATAGAAAAAACAAGTTCATCGTTACGGTTCGTAGATATGTTTAGCCTTTTAATAACTTGAACAGCAATCGTCCTCATTATACATAAATGACACGAGATCACACTCTGCTTTTAATTACATTTTATGGAATAGTGAATCGATTTCATGTTACTAGTCTGAACTCCTGCGCTCGACTTCGTACCTACTATACATTAAATATCCATCTGTTTCTAAGTCCGTTTTAAAATGAAAACTTTACTTCAATCGTTATCTGACAATAATTGAGCGTAATTTGATAAACGAATAAACCCCATCAGACTAAAACTTGGAATGTCGTCCAATTTACATAAGGGTAATAAGAGTAATTTCCTTGAAGATACAAAACATCGGTTCAGAATAAAAACAGCACTTAAAAGTTATATTTTACTAAGAATTCTAAAATGAACCACAAAGAGAAAGAATAGATAACTCTGTTCTTAAAATTGAATAGGGTAGGTATTTCAAAACACTCATAGTTTCAATATCTGTTATCATTTACTTGCTCTTAACTCTCAGCTACCAATTAAATGACACTGAAGATTTGGTAGAATACTTCTTAATGTAACTTAGTAGTTCGGTATTTGTAGGTACAAATTGATCACATAATTCTGATAATCTTCATCTTTTCATAGCATTGTTCAAATATTGTAGTCTTTCTAACTCTGTCATGCACAACGTTCATTTCAAAATTAAAAAAAACATATAATTACTTCTAAAAAAGAAAATAATAAAACATGAAAACTATTTAGAACATCCAATGTGACTGAATTATATGTTGCGAAACTATTCATGCATTCATTTTGTGTTGTCTCTATATAGGGTGAAACAGCTACAGCTTCACAACAGCCAGTTCAGATGACAATTAATGCATCTTCACCTGCCGCTTTATCAGAATGGGATTTCGATGTAGATAATGTGCATTCGACGAAGAATTTAGTTAAGTCGGGGTATGTTCTTATAAGTTTATCTATAATTTGAAAGGTTTCTTATCTCTTTTATCATCGATGCTCGAGGTGGCCTAGTCGAAGCTCAAAGACGACCTGGTTTACGATTTCTTGTACCACCTAATGCACCATCTGGACCACTTCGTATAATTTGTCGTTTACTCCGCCCAGAAGCAATTGACAATCCACCAATTTTTAATGACGGTGATTGCTTAGCCTGTCGGTAAGTAATTTTACATTTTTTTACTACACAAGTGCGTGATAGTTTGTCTTAAAAAAACCCGAATATTTATTACTTTTCAGTTAGGTCTAAGATTCTGAAAATCTGTCTCCTTGTTATTGATAATCTGCTGAATGACCGATAATCTTCTGATCTAATAATTGAATTCATGAGTCAATAATAAAATACTAAAATCTCCACAAAACCCCCGTCTTATTATAATCTTATAATTCTTCTGAACCATCAGTTACATTTTATTGTTGAAGGATATATTGAAAAGAATATTCTTCATTCACAGTCTTGTATTTCGATATGAAGAGTATATCTAAACACTTATCCATTGAGTTCTAAATACTAGAATCATGTTTGTTTCCAAGTGTAACTTACAAATTCTACTTTAAGTAGTTACTACAATCGTCAAGAACGACAACGAACGTTTCCTAAGCACAGAATGCACCACTGCTAAAAGCATTCACATGAGCTATAAATCTTCTCCACCATTTCCTGAAATACTATCATTCGTGTTCTTGTTTGACATCATAGTAAATTTTAAGAGCTGTCAGTTTTACATTTTCAAATCCAAACACATTCAAAAAGGAATAATATATTTAACTCATAACAAAATGGACATACGTTATTGAATATAGTTACCGTTTTCGTATCTTATCAAATTTCCTTGGTAAGTTTGTTAACTGCAGATCATAAATGTTCAGTGAATTGTAAATGCAGACACGAACACTGTATAAAGTTTAAACTGTTTTAATTATGGTCTGAATTATTAATAGAGTCGAATGCAATGAAATAATAATCCCGTTTAGCTTGAAACCAAATAACCAAGCTCAGAGAACAAACCTACATCCAAATCTAAAATAAACTAGAAATTGTTAGCACAAGCAATAATTAATTAAAAATAAAATTGTAACAACCGTAAACGAAATTTACAGCTCATGTGTAATTACACTAATAAATTGACTTTTCCTTTTAATGGTAATCTGAGGATCAACGCTTTGTTACTTAGTGTGTAACATTTTTTATAGGATTATTGAAATGAATCCAAACCAGATGCGTTTCACTTTACCTATACTTGTTGAGGTGCCTCATATAGCATCTATTAAAGGAAGAGAACGTGAAATTATAATTGTTAGAAGTGAAACGGGAAATTCATGGAAAGAACACACATTAGAAGCAAATGAGCAGGCGATAAATGATTCTTTGGGTGATGCATTCGGTAAGCTTTTTATTTTTCTTTAGTTGGTTAGTTTAATCTATGTATTCCTGTTTTACTGATTTAACTTGTATACCAAGTGGAAGTCATCAACATAAGATAGTCGTCATGTAATTACGTTACCTGTTTTCTCCAGCCGGTTAAAAATTTATTGTAATGTTTTAAAGAAATAAACGTATAAAACTGAGATCCCATAGCAACAACATTACTGTTAGGCCACCAAATCAGGTTCAGCTATCCAATTTCATCGTGTACATTCAGCATTACTTCTCCCAAACACTTAATTTGAATAGAAAATACGGTTTCACCAGTCAATAACTTTGAAGTAGTACATTTTTAGGAGATCTGTAGAGAAAATGCTGTTCATAGTACAAAGTTAGTCTTTACTGAAAATGTGTAGTCAATAGTAAAGTGGAAGATAACTCGAATCTATTATAGTCGTGGTAAAGACTGGAGGGTATGATATGTTTTCGGGAAGGCAGCTCTTTAAACTTTCTGTTTTTGTAATCTCATGGAATTCTGTGTCTTGAAAATCTTAAGTACAACAAGAATAAAAACTGTAACAACATGTTTATCGAGATAATCGGTTCCTGAGATATTCATAAGTTATAACCAGTGTTCATGATTCAGTTTAGAAAAATCGGTACTTAAATAAAATAAGAATGTGTCAGTTACTGATAGTCAAAACAAATACTTCTTTACTTTGTCTCAGCTGTTTTCAATTTATATTAACCATCAATGAAAACAACAATTAATAATGAACTTTAGTATAGGGTATGGCTGAATGTTGTGTATTCAGCGGGAATTAAGATTTTAAGGGTTTAAACTTGTATTTTGAAGTACCGTTATCTCCATTACCCTTAGACTAATCAAAATGTAGTTCCAAACGTCCAATGGACAGACTACTTTTTGTTCAATAAATAGTGATTTCCAACATTACCCTGTTGCCTGAAATTATCGCCACAGTTATGTGATTCTTGACCCCCTATTGATGAAACTTCAAGGGTATGATTATCAATGTCTAGTAATAAGTGATTGGTTAACTTATATTTCGAAATGTGTGCTAATGTATTCAGGAACGTACTGTTTGTTGGCTGTAAATGGCGCACTGTTGCAATCTGTTGAAATCCGTCTAGCACAAACCGTTTTGATTGGATATCGAAATTGGCACATTTTAACTTCTTTTAACCTATTAGAAGGTTTCATTGTCATGAAATTGTAACTTAAGAAAAAAATGACATCAATTATATTGGGGTTGCCATATGATATTTAGATAGAAAGTATGGTCAATTTTCTTATTGATCACGCATCGACCGAACTTAACTTTTTCAGTGATTTAGATTAAAGTGATCATTTAACGTGACGAGAGAAAATTGATAAAAATTACATGTATATAATTGCTTTGTCAGCGTTCAGACTATGCATGTCATTGGAAGTAAACAAGAAAATTTGATAACTAATTATTGGTTATAATGATAAGCTTTTTACTAACAGACAGATTTCTAAAGAGGAGGAATGTATTTGTAAGATCTCAGGGAATGAATTTGAAGTAAATCCAACAATCGAAGCAAATAGTATAGACAATTTTGATTATATTTCCTTGAAAAAGCTTGGATCAGATTGACAGACGAAATGTTAGATTAACTTCAAATTCATTCGCTGAGATTTTACAAATACATTCGTCCTCTTTAATATCTCACATCAACTCGGCACCCAAATACTGTGAAACTATTCAATCAAATTTAGACGAAAGTTCTTATTTAGACAAATTTATAACTACCATAGTGATTATTATACCTAAAATCTAATAAAATCTTGAATGAACAGGAAGAAAATTATTTCCCATTTAATTATTTTACTGAATCATTCTAACATGTCATTCAAGCTGGTAAAAATTCTCATAAGCATATGAACAATTCTTTGCGGTAAGATAATGTAAACGGGATATGTAAATATTCTGAAACTATCTCCAGGCTACTTTTGCAAATAGTAATTTTTAACAATATAAAGATGTTTTGTATCTCTTAAAAAATGGCATCAATAATAGCCCAAAAATATTGTGTTCTCGAGTATCATAGTCTGTAATTAAATAAATAATCCATATCAGAAGGGTTTTGTGGATATTATAGTAATGTCAATGGTTGAGATCATGAGTCAATTGAAGCTAGACGAGCATGGGAAACCTGGAAGCACTGGACGGCCGTTTCGTCCTACTGTGAGACTCCAGGTTTTCCATGGTGGTCTAGCTTCAATTGACTCATGATCTCAATCATTGAAATTAATAATTGTTGCATAATTTTACAATGTTATCAACACTAGAATTATTTTAAATAATAAATTGTCCATGAAGACTCCAATATAGAATGACGTTTTTCTGTGATTAATTAGATATGGCCAGAAACTATTAAACAAAAATAGTTATAAAATGGATGACAACTGGGCATTAAATGATGTTGTAATAGCTCGTGAAAAATAGGTCACAAAATTTTAGAAATTAATATTATTAAGTACAAAACTTAATTTATGCAGAGTATGAAACTAGTTGATACAATTACTTACAATATACGGCTGTAATACTAACAATGCACCAATTGCACTCTCTTCAAAAACACAGAAACCATACATGATTTATAAAACTACAGTTATTTATTTCCTAAATGTGTGTTAATACATAAACATAACAATACTGAAGATACACATATCCTGAAGGCTCCACGGGACCTCTCCAAGTGATTATAAACGGTGGAATATTGTCGATTTCACGTTCTATGTTAACATAACATGGTAATATTGGATTTCTGTTCCATAGACTTAGCTATACTAAACAGTGACTAATAAGGCTATGATGAATTTGCTGGTCATTCTATCTACTCAGTTGTACCCACAAAAACAATCAGACATAGAAGTCGTTTGAAAATTTCTGATCACTAAAATGAAGAGAATCTACAATATACCGATTTTCTAGATATTCATGTTTTTCAAGCTCTATTTTTCCTCCATGGATCCGTGCTCTTAATCAGTCCTAAATTTAAGTATTTCAGTGTTTTGCTGGTGAATGACGTTACTTCAGAACTAATTTAGTTACAGTAAATATTTTCATCCAATGTTAGGCTGGTACCAGTATTCCTGAGAGTATTATTCAGTACAGTTACAAAGACAAACAATAAGACATTGCTAATTAAGGATGGTGAACTATTTCTGACATTAATCTTACTCTACAAGCAAATTTATTTTCATTTTGTTTACATTTTGTTTAAGATGTAGTAAATCTTTAATATATATATATCTTTCTTGATCCCTCTATATTTTGTTCGACACTCAGATCATTTTGACTTGAATACTTCAAGTCTTAACAAACGCATTCATCGAATTTTGACCTATGACCTTCCACAATATTTCGCGTTAATTTCGAGATTTCGTCAAGAGGTTGCTTTCATTGGTTCAGATGGTGGAATTATTAGCTCCACCGTAGCATCACAAGTCCAAGCTGTGTTTCCTCCAGGATCACTTCAAAAAAGAATTAAAGTTGGCTTGCAAGTATGTAATTTACCTAATCTCATTCACTGTATTTGAATATTTGTAAATATTACTTAATATAATAGGATTTTATGATATACACATTTGTCATAAAAGTTTTTAAGACTTGGTACTTATATTTATGTCTTAGGCCCAACTTATTCCTAATGATGTCATCAACCGTTTAACGGATGGTCGTGTTTCTGTATCTCCTGTCGTAAGCATTGAGCCAAGACGACGCAAATTTCATAAGCCCATCACACTTACGATACCGGTTCCACGTCATTCAGCCAAAACTATTCCAGATACAACAAACAGCTCACCAAAAATTCGCCTTCTATGTAGTCTATCTGGTGGAATAAATCCAGCCGTATGGGAAGATATAACTGGTTCAACACCTATGACACATCATAAAGATTGTGTTTCATTTACTACAACTGTTTCTGCTAGGTAAGTTCATTTTCTATTTCATCATAGAAATAAATAACAAGTGAACTGATATGAATTTACTGAAATTTTAGATAACCATTTCTTTTACTGTACTCTTGAATCCTTACATTTTGTGAAAGAAGGAAGATTTCATTTCATAGGTCGATGAAGCATAAGTGAGGCCTGAAATAAAATGAAATAATGAAATTTAGTTTTCTTTTTGAACCATGGATAAAACATGAATCCTGGTAAACTATCACATCCTTTTCATTAGGTAGGACTTAATGTTTACTCAAATTTATCAAGCATTTACAGAATATTAATTCAGAATGTTATACGGATTCATTAAGTTAATTTTTAAATTCTAAAGATACAACTCAATTAGTGAATAATAAAAGCAATAGAACTTGGATGTTATTATGAAAGAAGTACTGTTGTGAACATTGTTATATAAATGAGTCATTATTCATAAACACGCTTTTCATTTCAAAAAACTATATTCGAAATAATTGAAGGGAAAAGAAGAAAGATAAATTTATGCAGATATGATACGGTATTCAATGGTTGTCTGACTAAGATTAATCCATGATGTAAACTGCATAAGTTGTAAAAATAACTAGAATGTAATATGGGAAATAATGTAGCGGGTAGAGTAATTATTATAAAATGATATCAAAGTTGGTTACACCTCATGAAATGTGAAAATATAGAATTTCTATAAAGTAATTTGGTATAAATAGATTTTTCGTTTTTACTGATTGTATAAATCAAAATCGTTAAAGCTGATTGAGAGCACAATTCATAATTTGAAATGAGAAGTCATCACTATCAAACTACCCCCTTCTATAAGTAACGTAGATCACAAACGTAAAACTAAAATTTTGGTCGTTTAACAGACTGATGGAAAACGGTAAAAAAAAATGTACTGCTTGGTGCAAATATGATAACCATCTTCTCATTGGCAATAAAATAACAGCTGTAGACCTCAAAAGAAATCAGTAAATAACGTTTAACCTAAATGACAATGTTGATTCTACTTGAGTTATGTATAACCGACTGTTCACTGAGTAGTAATAATGTCATGCCCATCTAGTCGTTTGGTACTGATCATATTTTGTCGATCAAACTCCAGTGTCACCGCCAGTCTAAGTGATTCAACATCACGACGTCTTTAATCTGAATGTAGATTTATCTGAAAAATGAGTTACAACAGGAAATATCTCTTTTAAAGCTCTTTAAAGCCATAATAACATCACAGTACTCGAAAGGTTATAATTGTAACTTATTGTCCCCTTCATTTTCACGATGTTTGTTGTGTTTGCTATTAAAAAATCAAATTAGTATAAGGGATTTGTGATGGTAAAAATTTTGCAGTTTAACTCATATTTGCTGGACTAGAGAAAATGTAATCATTCTGCAGTAATTTCCATTTCATTTTGTTTTCCCTAATAATACAGTACATTGATGATCTCTTCAAAAACAAATACCATCTTTGTTTCTTAATATTTGTATACCTGCACCTCGTTATATTTGAATATAGATTGTGGTTGATGGATTGCCCACCTGATATTCCGGTTACAGAGCTAGCAACTCGCATTTACAATGAAAGCATTGAACCACCGATTTTGGGGAGATTTGTTATTTATGCTCGTCAGTCGACTGATCTGGAAACAGAAGTTGAACTAAAAACGCCAGATAAACTACCAAGACAACTTGCTCATGCTCAAGATATGAAGAGAAGTATTTCACGCACGAAAAAGTTTACAACCGAATTCGCTCAAATTAGGTGCATTTGTCTGACAGACGGCAACAATGACAAAACTCTGGAGTGCTTAGAACATTACTGTCAAGTTGCGATCGGTCCATTTGTAGAGGTAAATAACTAACTTGATGCTAAAATTCCTCTGTTCTTCTTATAAGAATATATATTTGGAAAACATGTACATGCTTATTTGAAAATACCTATTTATATGAATAACAATAGTCTTCAGGAAACCGAATATATGAGTCCCGTTTTTTGTTCATCGATTTCATAGGGTCACTTCTACAACGAAGAGTACAACCGTTCAAGTCAAGCTCCTTGATCAACACTTACCCGGTAGTTAATGACCTTGATTCATGCCCATCTATTGTTGATCCTGAAATAAATAACGTTTGTTACTTAACATATACGTTTCATTTATTATCTCAGTAATTATACCCTCCAAAATAGAAGCGCTTCAAATGTCCGTCTTCATAAATATTAATTCTAATATTTAAACTTATTCAGTTATCATCAAAATACATCATTTACCATTAGAAAGTAATTTAAAATCTCTACTGTTCAGTGCCCTTTGATTCGTGTATACTGCACAGCCGTTAATTTGTTGACGTTTACTATTTCTGTAACATTAAATAAGAAACATACTTTTGTGATATCTCAAAGTGTAGAAAATTGTATTTCTTAAGTTTTGTGACTTAATTTAAATCGCTTTTTCAGAGTAAGTAAATAACCTAAATAAAATTTACACAAGTTTGAATAGTAAAAAACAAACAATTCGATCGTACTGTAAACATCGAATGCCTGAATCATCTATACAACAGTTTAAACAAAGCATTCTTCCTTATTTGCATTGTTAAATAGAACGTGCTCAGGCTAGCAAATGAAAGCTATGCATGCTATTTCCAAAACTGCTCGCTTGATAGCTAGAATATCAAAGCGATTTATCAAAAATTATTTTCCAAAGTATTTACAGAACTATTTTCAATATGTTTTCAAGATTAAGCAATGACTTGTTTTAAAATTGACTTATTTTCCAAATTACCGTATTTAGTCTGTTTACGCATTCCTCAAAACTACCAAAATAGGCAAATGTTTCTTTTGGTTGCATAAAGCAAATCAATTCACTGCGCGTAAACTTCTTTAACCAATAAATGTAAACTTATTGTAAATACTCATATGAAATAGTTCACCTTGAAAAAGATGCTGACAAAATGCCGAGTTTTGTAAATACCCTAAGTAACAATTCAAGCACGTCTGGGATGTCGTTCGTTCCCTCCAAATGCAAAAGACTGCCTAAGCATTGGCTTGCATCAGCGCCTGAATTGACGGTAGGAAGTGAAGTAGTTGGACACATAGATTGCTTTAATTATCTTGGGAGCCTCGTCAGTCCTTATAATCTGGTATCTGACGAAATTAATGCACCGGTCTAGAACGCTCGACTGGCTTTTGTCAGCTTGTGTCGCTGGTGGCGTAGGTGAGATATCCGTCTGCCAACCAAATAACGAGTTTACTGTGCAGCAGTTTGCTCTGTTCTACTTTAAGGATGTGAAACATGGCCACTAAGAATGGAGTATACTCGTAGATTACTAGTGTTCGACCACAGGTGTTTCTGAAGCATTTCTCGTGTGTAGTGAGACCACTGAGTAATTATTGTATAGGAATAGAGTAGTAAATCTCCATCAGCTGAGGTGGTTGAGACAAATGTTACGTATGCCGAACCACCGCCTACCTTGACTTTCACTGCTGTACATGTAGACTGGAAGAAATTTAGAAGCAGCCAAACCAAGACGTGGTATCAGTCCATAAAGCCATCGGCGATCGAACTTAGACATGTTAAAGGGTACGGACTACTTGGTTGTGGTCCGTTGTGATTGTCGTAGCCAATGTTTAGAGACTTTAAGTCGAACTGCTCAAAATAATGTGAAATGGCACAGGTACATACATTCTTTGTCTTCCCTCGAATCCTGGGTTTATGAATCCTCCATAACAGTTTTCATTTTTGTCTCACTAATTTATACTTTTCTGAATCGCATGTTCGATGCCTAATTTTTTCCATTATCACTCACGCTGTTACTAACTCTATTATTCTGGGATTTAGCCTGACAATTTCGTCTCTCAGTGTTGATGGAGTTTAGCAACCCGAACCGATATACATACGTACCAGGTTCTAAGTTGTAACTAACTGACTGACTAGCGTGAATATTCTATTCAAGTATTTTTAACTATACTTGTATTGATCATAAACAGTACAACATAAAAGGCCAAACTGGACAGTCAAATATGTAGTTAAAAAAGTTTATCTTTCCTAATTACCACACATCCTAAGGATAGCAAACACAAGAAAAAAGGGAGGATACAAAGGTTTAAAATCATTAGATGTTCGTTATTCTTGACAAATGCTTTATATGGGTGCACTCGAACCAACAGGATCGACATCATGTCATAATAGAAAAGATCTGTGACTAACAGCTTTTATTTTAATGGTTACAGTTGTTTGACGAGAGTCGGGCAAACAGCTATTGACTTTATAGTGTTTCTTCATCTTATTATTTTAATTATTCTGATGCCCTAAACTCCTTTAAACTTAACTTGAACCTTTAAATGACAAACATATGTTATGTTAATCTGTTAATTTACCACATGATATGATTGGCAATCAGAATACAACTTATACAATCTCAGCACTGTGCCAAACCGATGACTGGTATGACCAGCCTAGCGTCCTTAATGGTTCTTTTCCCTACACCGCCTTGCCTGTTGAGTTGGGGACACCACTATATGGATCATTTATTTCAGACATACTTTGTTTGTATACAAGCAAATGAGACCACATCATACCATAAAATAAAAAAATAACATTTGTACAAGATCAAGCCAAAAAGTAGCTGTGAATATGAGAGACTGTAATTAATAGACTGAGTATAACTTAAGAATAGTAAATCGTATAATAATAGTTTATATGTCAAAATAAAGCTTATAATAAGTGAAATGTAAATATGCATAATCTGGTTATTCATGAGTTATACGATAGGAATATATATAATATTAGTCAATTAATAGCTCTCAGAAGTTACCCATAATTTCGTCTTCGCTAGGATATAACACAATCAGTGTCGGTCCACATTACCACTAACTTTTATCCATGGTTTAAAAGATATCCAGTACGAAAGGTGACATTTTGTGACCCCGTTATCCATGAGGATTTCAAGAAAATAAGTGACCAAATAACCCTACGTGTGAGGTCGTCAATGGGCATCGAGGAGTTCCATACTAAGACGAAACGTCTGTCCAGTGCTTCCAGGTTTCAATTGTCGTCTAACATTGATCGGTTCATGATTTCAATGAAAGCCAACAATGTCTACACACCTATACTGAAAAAACATATCGTCAGCTTTGAGCTTTTTAATTCTAATTTTTTTTTCATTCGGTACTACACATGGGTTCCTTCTGGCATATCAAAAACTGTCCTGTCATACTAACATGTCTTTGTAACTCTATCAAAATATTGAGAAATTATTTACAATAATGCCTTGCCTTTTATTTTAGATTCAACAAAATAAGCCTATCTGGATTGAAATGGTTGGAAATCTGGTACCAGTGTTAAGATCTGATGAACAGTTGAACTTTACCATTCGACCATTCCATGATAATAGAATTACATTCCCAGTTCGATTGCGAGACGTACTGGATCATGAACCAGATTCAAGTACAGTTACTGGAAAAATTGCATTTGTACGTGAACCACGCAAAGCTCAAACAACTTTGGATATGACTAGCGCACAACAGCAACGTCTAATCACTCTATTAGAATTCAAGCTACCAATTCCAGATAAAACTTTTGTGATATCTACAAGAGGTAATGTTGAAAAGATGAATAAAAGTCAAATTATAGTGCTCTGTTTGCGTACAACGTCTACTGACATTTTACTATTATCACGTTTGAAGGATATTTTAAGTGTGAATAGTGATAGACACTGTAACCTGTATGTTTCATGGCACCACTGTTTAAGACCTTTGGAGAGAAGCAGAAAAGACATTACTTTCCCAGTGGTTTTACGTTCCTTCGGCTGGATAATTTAGTTAGGAAACCTCCATTATTTCAGACAACAGTGACAGTTTCTAAGAGAACTAGGATTCTAAATTCATAGCTTCACTTACATCGCTGGGTCGAAAAATTGAAAGCTTGTAGAGGTATTCTGTTAGAATATAAGATTTAGCTGGAGAAAAATTACTTAATTTTATATTAATACATTTGAAAAACCTAAATGCATGTTTGAATTCATAATTTAAAATAAACGTTAGAACCACTAATTTCTAATCATTAGGATATCCCATACACATCATTATTGTATTACTAAATATGTATTATTTAGCCAACTGTATTTTTTACAATTAATACTCATTGAAAGACTTAGAAAAACGAATGGTTTTTTAATTTAGTGAAAAGGAAACCCAACAGGTTTGCAGCAGACAAGTCGAATTTAACTAACCCATTACAAAATAGGTGAAAGCAAAGTGTAGATATTTTCATTACAAACAATATACATTGTACCAATCTTCAAAACATACTAAATCAAAAAGTATTGTTGTCTTGAAAAACAAGTATAAATAATGTAGAACCAGATATTATCAGACGTTTTGATCTTTATTCTCCACCAGGCACTTGAAATCGGCGGAGATTGTAAACGATTAGCGCATCATCTTGGTTTCTCTGAGCAGGATAATAAAACGATAGATAGAATTCCACTGAACGGTATAGCATCCAGTCGACATGGGAATAAAAATCAGTGAGTGGAAAATATGATTACTTTATGGTAATACAGAGCAACGTTATCAGGTTTGACAAAGATGCTTTAGGTAGGTGATCTATGGAATCGTTCTGTGGACTAAATGATCCTATAAAAGCACAACATAGACCATCGAAATAGACCACTACTAGCTAGATTCTAACCTAGCAGATAAGTTCAAAAACTAGCCTATCACTTTTCATCAAACAAAGAGTATTTTTCTCAATAAATTCTATTCAAGTTACATAGTTATACATATATCCAAATCAGTCAAACAAAAAATAACCGATTTTAAAGCAAATACATCTTTTGAAACTATGACATGTGAATTTAGGATCGTTTGGAAATGAAAATAAACTGATTAAGGCTGAAATGACTAACATGTAATGTTGACTAGAATCAGTATATGAGTCAGTTGGATTTGTGAGATTATTAGTTAGAATAAATATAGACAACAAGAAGTGAGAGAAATAATAATGTGGGTATAAATTGCATCAGATGTTTAATGGAAGATAACTTAGTGCATGAAATGGTAGGAATTAAGTAGAAAACAATAAAATGGAGTTAATCCTAATTAGTTTCTTCATGTGCTTACAAGACTAATAATAATGATGGACATAATAATAATAATTACAGTAACGATATTCGAATAACAGGAATTTGAAATATGAATATACAAAAGGGGAAGACCGTATGTATATTGGTGAAACTGAGACGACCACTGGCCTATTGGGCCTGAGATGGGTCAAGTTAAAAGAAGAGACTGAATAAATTTGTTTTGCACACGAAGCTTCGGTCTTTCAATCTGAATAACTAGTGCTTCCACCATCCTAATAAATTTGTTTGACGTTTTTGGCATACAATTGCCAATACGATAAACTGCCAAAATGATTGATTTATGTTGACATTATGACCCATTTAAACTAAATGATACATTATTGAGCTATTCATTGTATTGATAACGCTTTTGCTTAGCCAATGTGGAAAGTGTTTACGATCCCGAAACTGTAAGTTCCTAGAAATCCAGCCGACGTAACTTGTTCCACATGCTCACTTGAACTGAAAACGAAGGTGGCTAATCAAGATAATTAGTCTTTTACTCTCGGAGTCAGCATTGTACATTACCCGTAGCTTTCCTGCATCGAACTTCCTTTGAACTGTTGTGATAAGTCTCCTGAACATAATTTCACTGTGTGCAACGCCTCTGAATTTCAAGCACATAGATAACGATCCCACTCCCATAGTTTCGGTATTTATCACTTCTGTGACCATATATTTGTTCATGCACATTCCATCATATCCACTTCCTCTAAAAATATTGCACAAGGCTTTCAGCTCCTCTTCAGCCTTATCAGTTGAGCGTATGGTCATTGAGTTTCTTTTGTACTTCAGTAGTAGGAAGTTAGGTAAACGTGTACATTGTTGTGTCCAAGTACTTTTATCACTTAGATCTATCAGCTTTTTTTGTCAGTAGGATATCCAAAATGCTATTCTGCCTTCACTTGCCTCTCCGTTTGTAAGCTTAGTTGCATGATGCACTTATTAGTTTGCCTTGAAACCTCTAGTTGTTCTATAATGTTTTTATAAAGGATGAACGTATCCTTCATATATCCACAATAAAATCTGAAAAACTTGTCTTGTGTTAAGATGACAGTCGTATGTTGTACGTATACCTAATGAGAGCAAAATTCATTAACTATGTATTGCCTCCACTGAGGGATTGTTGATAAAATCAGATAATTTGATTAATGACATGAATCGAACATGTTGCATCATTTATAAAATGAAGATAAGTAAACAAATAAATCTGTTGCATTATTGTGTTGACCAAGCTGATTGTTCATCGTATATTTAGACAAACCAGCTGTTTACAACAAGTGAAAGTGATTGTTGTTGTTCGCATAATAAGAAATGGATTGAACAAAGTGCGATAAGAAGTTCAGGTTTACTTAATAACTATTAGTTGCCATGGGAAGGCTAATCGTACTCCATCTCCCTTATTAATATTGTTTGTGTATGGCTTCAGCTGTTAATCTCTCTTTGTCTGAACTAAAACCTTTTCGGTAGATTCTTGTGCCATTGAAATTGGTTGTATGACTAGACTCTATTGAATCTAATTCTATCGTTGACTTGTTTTCTAGTTTTTGTTCGGGTAAGACATTACGGTAGCTGAATGTCAGGGTAAACGCACACCAATTTGCTTGAAGCACATTCCTAAATCAGATTTCAGAAAACGATCTTAATTTTTAGCCGAGAATTTAGGAAGTAGCACGAACTGTTGGTGACTTAATAATTTAATTAGCAGATAATTTCATACATGACTTCTAGTGCCTAGAATAATGATGGCTTGTTACCATTCTGACCGTTCAAAGTAAGAGCTCAGTGAAACCATGTTCTTAGTGATGTACTAGACAAGATACCTTTGTGGTGTACAGGTGCACAAATTTACATGTTTAGTCTCTAGAATTTCATCTTCTAAAAACTGTATTTTGCTTATCGGGACATCTGAACAAAAAATATGGAAGCTATAAGTTGAAGTTTAGAAAACTGGAGACCGGTTTGTTTAAAAATTCCTTTATTTATGGATCAGAAATCCTGTTATGAAATTCTAAAGTTAATAATAAGTTTAGAAACGTCATATACGCTGAATTTCATTACTTTTTATTTGAAGATCCCTGACATATCTGCGTTCTTAGTGGTTAGCGAGTAGCCCGAAATTTCCAAAGCTATAATTCATAAACAATTGTGAAGCTTTGTATTTCATTTCAGCCGAACGAACTCTTGTCTACTGATTCCGCCAGTGTTCATAATGGTGATAGTTTTTTTCAGGTACACATAAAACTCGTGAGTTTCTGATTCGGTACTTAATATTACTAGTTACTACAAAAAGGTCAAAATAACGAAACATCATTGGTAACGTAAAATGCAAACAGCCCAGGGCTTCTGGCAGATAATTTGTCGTTGACCAGAGAAACCTCATTACTGTATTTTATTTCTTATAACTGTTCAATGTGTATCGCGTTATGGTGTACGAAACTAAGAAATGGTCAGCCATTAGGTCTTTTAGCTTGATCAATTGATCAACGAGTTTGGTAACTGACCTTATAGTTACCGTGATTAGATATCATCTTCAGTTCCCACGTTTCTAACAAAATAAAGTGCTTTAAGCCAGTCATCTTAGCTGCTCAAAACAATGATTATTCAGATTTACACATTATCAATTTCAGTCACATTTTTATGGGTATAGGAAAGCCTCTCTTGTCACCTTCACATAAATGTTGGCGACAACATTCAGTAACTGAAACAATACTGAAACATAATTAGCATCTGCCTTATGAAGTCAGTTCTTAGAAAATTATTATGATATCTAAAATCGCCTTTTTGGGATTGATTTCAAGATGTTTGCTTAATTTCATTTTCGCTCATCAACACGGTTAATTTCTGCTTTGAGGAATAAATTTAGTTTACTATTATGACATCTTTGTTTTTTATTTTTGACATTATCATACACTTAGATAATCGTCTGGCTGACGCGCTCACTAAAATAAATCAGTTTGACGCTATTCCTCCAGTCATGACTGACTTACACCCAGTAATGACAAAAGAAGAAAGAATAACTGAAACTGACATCTTCGAGAGACGACCTATCCTGCCGTTGGTTGCTAAAGAAATTTTACCACAAGTAACATTAAACGAAGTACTGACATATCCGAGACGTGAAGCAATAGATAGTTCTTTAGGTTAGATGCTTTTTGAAATTTTTTTAAAGACCATTGTTATTACTTTTAATTTCATAGTTCTAGGTCTTATGATAAAGCGTTCGAAGCTGCATTCTATCATTAATACACTAATACGTAAAACGAAAACTCAATTCGGAAAAAAATCTTTGAATGTTACTAAAACTGTGACACTGTTACATACGTCTGAATTAACTTTATTGCAACTATTTGATACTAGTTACAAACTAATTCATTAACGTGCTGGCTAAAATTACCCTAAAAGCAACCAAAAAGAAAATAATGATTTACTTGGTTTTAGAATGATTATTTTCACTAGTAAAAAAATCACATTTAATGTGTTTTTAAACATCACTGTAGTGTTTTTACAAAGTACCCAACGAAAAAAAATTCGTTCTCTTTTTTATCAATATTAATATTTAATAACTAAGCAAGTTATAAAGTATAGCGAAAAATGACAAATGTGTGTAGATTAAAGTAAAATTGTTGACACTGTTGCTTGACTACTTGCTGTTTGTACGGATTTTCATTTTTTTAAAGAAAGAATTAGTTAATATAGCCTCATGTATTTTATGGAAAAATTATCTAATATTCCTTGTAGCGTTGTCGTTGGTAATCGGATAATTTTATTTTTTCTTAATCAGTATAATTAGGTTCAAAAGGGTTTGTAAAGATTTCATAATTCATAGTCGGCTTGTATGTGTTTTTTTAAAAATTATATGTAAAGGATTTTGTCGAGATTTTAGAAATTTCAATAGTCGATTGAAGCTAGACCACCATGGAAAACGTGGAAGCAATTTAGTGGATTGGTTGAAGTTAAACATTAACACCGTTGGACGCCGGCTCAGTTGTCTAATGGTCATTCGCTCAAGCGCGATACTGTTAAATCATGGGTTCGAATCTTCCGGGGTGCGATATCGTGGATGCGCACTACTGAGGAGTCCCATACTAGGACAAAACGGCCGTCCAATACTTCCAGGTTTTCCATGGTGGTCTAGCTTCAATTGACTCAAGATTTCAACTATTTAAATTATAAGTGATTATACGAATATGCCATTACTTACCACAATGCCCTCACTCATAGTAAGGCTTACCTATCGCTTTTCAGTATGGTCAAATTAGTTAGAAATAAGCTTTAAACATGTAGGACGGTCTCAGACTTTCAAAGTTGGAGTAATAAGATTATACAAAATGAAATAATTTCAAATGCACATTACCCTTCATGGAGGGGCACAGGCCATTCACCAGCATTCTCCATCCAACTCTGTCCTGGCCCAACCTTTCCGGTTGTTTCCAGTTGCTATTGATCCTTTCCATGTCTGCTTCCAATTCCCGACTGAGTGTGTTCTTCAGCCTTCCTATTTTCCGTCCCCCTTCACGATTCCAAATTAACGCTTGCCTCGTGATGCAGTTTGATGATTTCCACAATGTATATCCTGTCCACGTCCAACGTCTTTCCCTTATCTCCTCACCAGCTGGAAGTGGGTTTGTTCTCTCCCATAATAGGCTGTTGCCGATGGTATCCAGCCAACAGACATTTAGCATCTTAAGTAGACAATTGTTTATAAATACTTGCACCCTTTGGATGATGGTTGTGATAGTTCTCCCATTTTCAGCTCCGTACAGTAGAACTGTCTTGTCGTTCGTATTGAGGATTGTGACTTTGATATTGGTTTACAGTTGTTTTGAGTCTTATATGTTCTTGAACTGTAAGGATGCGGCTCCTGCTTTGCTAATCTGTGCGTTTACGTCTGCGTCAGATCCTCCTCGTTCATAGATGATGCTTCCCGGATAGATAAGTGAATGTTTCCACCTCTTCGAGAGTTTCTCCATCAAGTGTGATTGGGTTTGTGTTCTCCGTGTTGTATTTGAGGACCTTGTTTTTCCTCTTGTGTATGATGAATCCT